>JAVJIF010015197.1:0-76088 GCA_038442645.1 Agave tequilana
TTTTAACAAGAAAAATTCTCAGTTTCTCCAGAGTTTAAAAGAAGTTTAAAAGAGTTTTAAAGCTTAAAGATTCATTTTATTGTTTTTCAAGGGTTTGGAAAAAAAAAAAAACTAGGTTTTTGGGATATTGTTTTGGATTTATATTTCTATCATCTACAAGAGTTTCCCAAGTAGTTTTTCTTTGTGATTTGCTTTCCAAAAACACCTTGATTTCCACTTGAGCTTATTTCTATCCTATTCTATTAGGATCTTGTTTAGTGGAAAAGGAAAGAGGTTGTGGTTGAGACATACCACTTGTTGTAAACCCTTGATTTCTTGTGTTGCTCCCTCTTTGGTAGAGGTTGAGGTTTGTTGTTATTGGTTGGTGTGCTCCTCTTTGGTAGAGGTTGAGGCTTGTGGTTTGCTCCCTCTAGTGAGAGGTGGAGTTTGTTTGTAACCCTCTTCGGTAGAGGTGTTGGTTGTTGTATTGGCTACGGGCCTACCCTCGGTTGTGAGGCGGTGTTTGAGAGAGGAGTTCGGTACTCCCTTGTTGTAAAAATCCTTCTCGGTGAAGGTTCCCTCGGTGGGAGTCCTCGGTGGATAAGATAGTGGATTAGAAATCCTTCTCGGTGAAGGCGGGGACGTAGAGCTAGGGGCTCGAACCTTGAAACATATCATTGTGTTTGCGTTTGATCCATTGTCTCTCTAACTCTCTCTTATATTGTGCATAGCATCATTCATTCATTCTTATCATATATTGCTTGTGTTGTGCCCTGCATTGTTCATATTGCTATATCTCTTATATGCTTGGATTGCTTGTGTGTGCCTCACTTGTACTTAACCACAAGAGCTTCATATAGCACCTCAACCCATATCTAGGGGAATCAAGAGGAGTTAGTCCAGAGCCCTTCACGGGGAATTCGGCTACACTTGTGTGTTGTACTAAGTGTTGCAAAATTGTTTTAAGCTTCCGCATTTAGCGCATTTAGTTTCTAGATTAGCATTTACACATATTCACCCCCCCTCTAGGTGTTTTTCAGATATTATCTCTATTACATGATCAATTAAAGGCAAATAAAATAACTGAATTAATTAAAAGTAGAAAAGAAGTAAAACCCGAAGAATGGGCCATTAACTCTTGATACATAACCTATCAATATCTAGAAATTCTAGAAATCAATTCCTAAAGTGGTAGGTCAATTAATGAATGATATAGCCCGAGATGAGAGTTTAAGTTTGACCACTTGAACAACTAGCTTAAGTTCATCTCTTCTAGGTGCTAGAAAAAAAAATTAGTTACGCATGACTAAATCAGTAACATGATGATCCACTAAACAAAGCATAATTAATTTCGAGTAATTAAATAACTAAACTAATTTAAATAAATATAAGCAACTAATTAATAACTAACCATTCCATATTACTAATTACTAAATTAATAAAAAAGTTAAATACTTACCGGCAGCTGCCGCCAGCTGTGGTGGAGCCCACACACTGACGACGCTTGCGATGAGAAAAAGAGAGTACATGGCCCCTTGTTTGCTAAAGGAAATTTTTTTGCTCACCGCGTTTTTCGCCACAGTCGTAGAGTACATGGCCCCTGTTTGCTAAAGGAAATTTTTTTTGCTCACCGCGTTTTCGCCACAGTCGTCACTGTATCTGGTTGGGTCGTAATTCTAATAGGCTCCTGGATAGGATCCATCACTTCCAGCTGGCTGAATGGCTTTGATGGGTGACCGCTGTGATGAAAAAAAAGCGGTGAGCAAAATGGTGCTAATTTTGAAGTACCCTTGTGTGCACAAAATGGACGTGCTCCAAAACCTCCTTCTCGTGGGCCCCACCTCAAATTCAACTTACAGATGATGAGGAAATGTCCTCCTCTTTCTATAGGATCTCTAGGCCTGTCAATGGGTCGGATCCAGACCCGGACCCGACCCGGACCCGACCCGATTAAGCGGGTATGGAAAGGGCTGCTCTGGACCCATACCCGTTTACCCGTATACCCGATTATTAGATGAGATGGGTCTGATTTACTTGAACCAGACCCGATACCCATTTACCCATTTCAAAACATAAATATAAATAATACTAATAGAATTAAAACCTTAGAGATCTAGGCTCCAGACTTCATGAGTAAATGATCCCTTTGTACTTTAAGTTGAAGATTGTTGGTTGATTAGTGGATGATCCTATTGTTGGTTTTCCCAAATAAATTAGGGGGCCTTGTTTAAATTTTTTTCTTTATTAAAGTCTTCATCGAAAATTTCCCTCCACCTCTTGCACATGGTGCATGTCATTCTTTATTGATATTAAAACATGCTTTCTTTCTTTTACAAAAGTTTTTTCCTCTCCCTTCATGTGTTTTTGTTACTGTTTTTGTTTATGTATCTTATTTTTTTCCTTTTGTTATGGGTTCGGATAAACGGGTCTGGACCCGTGGGTACAGCGGGTCCGGGTATGGAAACCCACCTTCTGGACCCGCGGGTAAACGGGACGGGTATGGTACCCTCTTGGGTAAACGGGTCTGGGTCTGGTACCGCCTGTACCGCCCCGAACCCGACCCATTGACAGGCCTAAGGACCTCCTTCTCGCGGGCCCCACCTCCAATTCAAGCTACAAGATGACGAGGGGGAGCGAGAGCTTTTTCGCGCGTGTGCACTGGGGCTAAATGAACGGGTTGCTGTGCGGGTGGACCGAGGAACAAATAAGTGAAGGAAAAATAATGAAAGCCAGATCAAAAGCAAATAGAAGAACAAGAAGCCACCGCAAATAATTTTCAATTAAGAATTCTGAAAAAACTGGTCAAAGACCAGCAAAATTCTGATCTGTACATAGTTATTGATAGTATAGAGTTTTTGGCTATTTTACAATTAAATCCAAACTAAGACAAAACTACTAGGAGAATAAGTAAAGAATTTTACACTTTGATTCTCTGTCCACTTTGTTTAAACTTCTAAACTTTTGCAAAATTACATTTTTGCTTCCAACTGCATCAAACCAAATAACCCCTAAACTAAATTCCTTTTTTCCTTTTTGGTACAAAGAGACTTCTTAACTAAAATAAATCCTTTGAAATCACAAAAATCATTAAAAAATAAAGAAGAAAATAAAAAAATAAAAAGGAAAAAAAATTGAATTATACTCTCTAATTATTGATGGGCATCAATTCATCTGGACCATCTTCTAGTCCTAATAATGTTGGCAAACATGCATACAACTTACGAAAAGTAAATAAGAGATATATACAAAGCCAATAAAAAAAAGGAATAATCAAATTCAACATCATGATGGTAATATATCATTGAAAGTTGTTGCGTGTATTGTTATTTATTTATTTTCTCTTCCCATATAAGAAAAAATTGGCCAGGATTGATGCCTTGATGGTGATTAAGGAGATAATGAAAAGTTATTGCCAAAAGCCTAATCAAACTTCTCCAAACACAAACATATATAATAATAATTTCATAGTTTCAATGTTTTGGTCTAATAAACAATAATGAAAATAAATAACTTTATATCAAGATTGGTGATGATATAACAATATAGATTTTCTCCTATATTTACATCAATAATACAGTTTAATGAATTTAGTTCTATTCAAATATGTGTTCTAGAGAAGGTCAAAGAATCATAGACTTGAGTTGATTAAACCAAATTAACATGGGGATTTAAAAAAGGGGGACATGGAGAATGAGTACAGCTTGTAAACTTTTACCAATTTTGATTATATTCTTCTCCTTTTCCTCAGTCGCATCCACATCTTTTTCTTTCTCTGGTTCTAGTTGATAGTCAAGAGATTTGTGATAAATATATGAAGGCATGTTCTTCTTCTCTACATAAGTAGGAATCAATCAAATCTGATTGGAATCGAAGTCTAACCTAAAGTGATTTGATAACTAAAAGAGATCCTCTTTATTTTCAAATTTCAACTAGTATATCAAGTAGGTGCAATGCAAGTTAAAAAAACACTTGTAAAAGAATAATAATAAATAGAATTACATTTAGCACTCATTTGGATTCTAGAAAAAATATGTGATTCTCTGTGAAATTTAGAAAAAAGTATAATTCATAATATTTTTAGGTGAGTGTTTAAATAGATAACAAAGAATGAAAATTTGTAAAATTTAAGATTTAAAAATCTTTAATTCTAAATTGAAATTCAAATTTCATGATTATCTTATCTAATGGTTATATTCCTTGTTTGACTTGATAGTTTTCAAACCTAACAATGAATATTTAGATTTTAAAACCATGATCGAAAAATATTTATAAATTACTAATATTCATATTTCTTTAATAAAACTTCTTTCAGAGTGAGGAAAAGATAAGAAAGTACTGATAACAAGATCAAATTAGAATTTATAAGTTCAGTGTATTTATCTCAAAGATAAAAATGAAGAGTTATTAGAAATTTTCAAAAGTGTTAATAGATATATTAGATAACTAATAATATCAAAAAATTGTAAAATAGTTAAAGCATGTCCATTCTTATTCATACGATAGCTTATTTATCTATCAAAATTTTCAGCAAACAAAATATAGAATAATTTGTTGGGCTAATATCATTTGAAAAATCAACTTGAACAAATCCAAAACACCTCATTCTGACTTTGTAAGAAAAGATCATACATGTTCGTGCATGAAGAAAACAATTTTAATTCTAAGTAGGATGATTGTGAAAAAGGATCATGCATGTATTGTAGGTCGGATGATTGCATAAATAGTTTAACCTTATTTATATTCATTAATATTTTATTTTATTGAATATCTAGTATAAATATAATTTTTAGTTTTAGAAACTAGAAAAGGCTTTATTCACCCTCTCTTAAGTGTGTGTGTAAGGTAAATTTGTCAGTTATTAGTCTTCATTGTTGATTATTCTCACTGATTATCATTGTTTCCAATTGATCATAGCTCAAGTGGTAGAACACTTCCTTCTCTTATGAAAAATATGAGTTTGATCTCCTAATATTGGATTTATAGACTCACTAAGAATCATATTAATTTGAATAGTTGGCCAAAAAAAGCAGAGAGTGGGTTGCTCACTCAATTTCTAACAAATGAATCTCCTACTTTAGCCCAAATGATTTTGGGCTCCTATCATATATATAATAACTCGAGTAATTGTTTACAACTAAAAAAAGTGGGGTAGCCCAATACAATTCCTCACAATGAAGGAGAACACTTTGGCCCAAATGATTCTTAACTCCATCAAAAATTTAATTTCAGGTAAAAATGCCACGGTTTCTTCCGCTATAGTATTTGACCTTTTTATCTTCTTAAGCATGTAATAGTTCAATTTAGAAAATTTGGTATTAGTTGATAGATCATTGTAATAGTAAAAATTTGGGTGAATTGAAACTTGACAGCCCGACATGTATGCATCTTGTGAAAGTTTAAGAGGCCAGGTAAACTACAGTTAACACCTCCAACTTTTACATAGTTGAACCACATTATCATAGCTTCTACTAAAATCTCCCTGTTTTTGCATTTACTCTTTAAGTCACTTTTAGGCTGTGTTTGGTACATAGGATGTAATATTCCTACCTCTTAGGAACAAAATTCTAGTAATATTGCATTACCATGTTTGCTATAATTAAGACATTTCAGTTAATAAACTATTTTTTGTTTGATACATTAAAATTATTTTCAGAAATATGACATTACTTAATATATTTTTTCCCAAACTAACATTGTGAAAATACACTAGAGGGGGGGTGAATAGATGTATTAGCTAATCTAATGATAAATGATGCGGAATTAAAAATGAATTCCAACACTCTATGTGTAACCAAAGAGTGTAGCCGAATTCCCCATGAAGGGCTCTGGACTATCTCCTCGAGATTCCTCTAAATAAGAGTTGAGTTGTTATATGAAGCTCTCTTGTTCAACATAAGTATGAGCACACAAACAATACAAAGCATATAAGTGATAAGAATAATATAAAGCAATGCAAGATATAAGAGAGATAAAGTTTAGAGATAGTGAATCAAACGCAAACACCAAGATATGTTTCAAGGTTCGAGCCACTGTTCTACATTCCCGCCTTCACGCAGAAGGATTTCCACTATGTCCACATAGGACCCCCACACAGGGAACCTCCACCGAGAAATTTGCAAGTACAAAATTAGGAGTACACAACTCCTCTCTCCAACACAATCACCTCTGCACAAGAGGCAAGACACAAAGTCAAAACAGCAATCACCTCTACACAAAAGGGTAAAAGCACAAAGCCAAACCATCACAATCACCTCTACATAAGAGGGATAACCACAAACTCAAATCACAACCACTCTACACTAGAGGGATAGGCACAAAACCAAAGCAAAGGAAAGATGACAACTCTTGGTGATCACAATAAACCACAAACAATATTTCCCATAAAAGTAAGATCCTATAGATGATAGAGATGATAGCTCTAGCTCAAGTGTGAGAAAATAAGGTGTTTGGAAAACAAATCACAAAGAAAAATACTTGGGAAACATACTAGATAGAGATAGCAACAAAGATCAAAACCAATTTCCCAAAGACTCTATTTTTCTTTGATTTTTTCAACCTTTGAAAATAAACAAAAGATAAATCTTTTTGGCACAAAAACTCTTCAAAAATTTGCTGCAAAAACACTTGTAAAGATGGAAAAATAGCTCTCTAAATTCTTGTACAAAATAGCCCAAGAGATGGCTTATCTATAGCTTCTCAAACAAAAGAGCCGTCGCAGCAGAAAATGGCCAGATTACTCTTCCGGTCAACCGGCCGGTCGACCGGCCTAACGGTCATATTTCTGACCGTTGTGTTTTCGGTCGACCGGACACAGCTTGTCGGTCGACCGCCCGGTCGACTGGCAGTACCCGAGATTGGGTACTTTTTAGTCGGTCGACCGTTCGGTCGACCGGCCTTCTAGGCTGGTCCGTGCATGTATCTTCTGCACATCGTTCGACCGTCCGGTCGACCGCCTGCAGTATCTGGCTGCTATTCAGAACTGAAAACTTGGTCAATTAATCTCCAATAAAATCCGATAAATACTCATAAATTCCACAAATATAAGTTCTTGTTAGATCTTTGAATAACAAATACCAAAAATCACACATATTACAATGAACTATTTTGTGATAAAAATTTGGCTTTAAACAAAAATCATATTTTTCGAAAACCAAACTTTGAAATGAAAATCCGATTTTTTTCAAACTTGTACAAATACAAAAACATGATATTTAAACACATTTGAAGCATATTGCGTATGGATAGAATCCAAACACATGTAAGAGATATATCTATGTTTTTGACATAAAATCTAAAATAGATTTTGTTAATACCAAAACTTTAAACACATTAAAGAGAACATCAAAATAAGTTATTCCAAATATATGAAGCATAGATGTATATAGATGAAATCTAATATACATTAAACCATGTATACTTATTTTGATTCTATTTATTCATGAAAATCATATATATGTATAGTTGAAATTCAAAAACTGGTTAAACCGAAAACCAATCATATTGAACTTATATGTGTGTGTGTGAACTTGAGCATATCAACACTATCTATCTTTACACAAGATCTAAACACAAACCGCAGTCTTCTTGTAGAGCTCTTTCTCCAAGCTGACTCAATCCAAACACAATCCAAAGAACTTGACTCCAACTGAGTACTAGATGCGATCGTGATGCGCAAGCTCTTGAATCTACATATATTAGCTCTCAAAAACTTCTTTGTTGAAGCTAAACACCTACTAATATCTTGATCAATAACTGAAACTATATAAACATAAGATTATTAGTAACTAACCTTCATAAGTTAGTCATCATCAAAACAAAGGTGAAAGGCCTCTGGACTAACAATCTCCCCCTTTTTTATGATGACAAAATTTATGAGGTTATATATATACATCAATTAAGGATAGGCTTTATAGAAACTCCCCCTAACATATACATAATCAATAATATATAAAGATATGTAATGAAGCTCAAGACAACAAAAAACAAGATATAACATAAACACATAGTAAAGTATGCATATATAGAGCTGAATTCTTCTCCCCCTTTTTGTCACTCATCAACAAAGGGAAGAAGACAAACAAACAATAAACATATCTTAAAATAAAATTTTGATACTAATGAACACAATTAATTGAAAACAACCAATGAAAGAAATAATCATTTTATGAATTGATACCAATAAAAGGACATGATATCAATCGAAAGTAAAAACTAAATTTTTTAGGTAAACACTATATTTTGCAATAAGGATACAATTTGAAAGTAATACCAATTAAAATTATTGATACCAATATTGAAAATATAAGCATAAACCAAAGCAAAATATTTTTCATCATAAAGAGTGGGAGTAAGATACCAATTGAAAAGTAAAACCAAGTGAAAGATAAAACAAGAATTTTTCTCCCCCTTTATGAAATACCAATAAAAATAACGCATAAGCTTGTATATGATGCCAATTGAAAAATAATTAACATTAAGAACTAAATCAAGTTTAGCAAGAAGTAATTGTAAATCACCTAGAGGGGGGTGAATAGGTGATGGCTAATCTAATGGTCACTTAATGATGAATGATGCAAATAATGCGGAAGTTAAAAACAATAATGACCTAATTAAATTACACTAAACACCACGTATAACCAAAGAGTGTTGCCGAATTCCCCGTGAAGGGCTCTGGACAAACTCCTCTAGATTCCCCTTGAAGGGGTTGAGGTGCCGCGTTGGCTCTCTGGTAAATACAAGTGTTAGTCACAAACCCAAGCAAGTATACAATATGAGCACAATGAATATATCAAGCATATAAAGATAGACAATAAAGCATGCAAGATATAAATCAGACAAGAGAGAGAGAGAGAGAGAGAGAGAGAGAGAGAGAGAGAGAGATGATCAAAGCAAACACAAGGGTATGTTTCGAGGTTCAGCACTGCTCGCTATACATCGACACACGAAGGATTTCCACTATGCAATCGCATCCCAATGTTTCGAGGTCGAGCACACTTGCTCTACATCCCCGCCTTCGACACACGAAGGATTTCCACTATGCAAGATCCCAATGGATCTCTCCTCGGTGCCGCAACACCTACAAGCCCTCGGACTCCCTAGTCCCGTGCACACTGCAAGCCCACCGGCTCGCCGAGGCCGCACCTCGATCAACAAGAGTTCGCACCCGAACCCTAAATAACCACGACGAGCACACTTGCCCGTCTCCTCAAGGAACAAAGAAAAGATCTTTGGTGATCACAACACTTTGATCACCTAAAGCACTCTCACTACAACACACCTATAGGATGTATAATCAATGGATAGCTCAAGTGTGGTGTGAGAAAAGCAATGATGTGAGAGGTGGAGGAAAACTCAAAGAAATCTCTTTTACACTCTTGATAAATTCTTCCCTTTAGATTGGAAGTATTTGCACTCAAATTTGTGGAGAAAACCCTTTAAAAGTCTGGGAAAAACTGGCTCTAAGAGACTCCAAAATCTTGTTGCAAAACAATGACAAGACCCCCCAATTTATAGGCCAGAAAAATATAACCGTTGGGATCTGTCAGTACTGCCGGTCGACCGCCAACGGTCAGATTTCTGACCGTTGGAGCCACGGTCGACCGGTGCGGTCGACCGAACTTTCCAGAGAGCACTGCTCTCTGGAGCGGTCGACCGGCACGGTCGACCGACCACCAGTACACACAGGCGTGCAAGTTTGTGCACGTCGGTCGACCGACTTCAGGTATAGTCGACTAGTTAAGTCGACTAGTCGACTTGGCTGAAGCCTGAAACAGTTTTTTGGGATAAAAAGTTTGTCTTTTTGGCTCAAATAAAATCCCATAAAATACTAAAAAATCTACAAAAATAGTTTTACCAATATACTTTGATATACAAACATGCTTGCACAAAATCAAGGCATGTTATAAAAGATTGGACTATTTTTGTAACTTGGAAATATTTGGCCCATGATAAAAACTGTATTTTTCTAAAACAATATTTTCTAAAACATATTTTTCCAAATCTTCATCAAATACAAAAACAAGATATACTTTTAAGACATAGTGTGTATGGATATGATCCACTATACAATCATAATGAAATATCTATGTTTTTGTCATAAAGCTCTAAATAAGTTTTGGTTGAAATATATAACTTTGAATACCAAGAACCAAAAACTATGTTTTCCAAAATAAAGTCTTTTCTAAATCTGAAATTCATTTATGAAAAGACAGCTAAATCAAGAGTGTGTGTGTGATATATACTTGAGCAATCCACCAACTATCTATCCTTTACATTTTTAACTAAAACAAAAACTAAATCTTATACCTAGACACAAGTCTTCATCTTCTTGAAGTCTTCACTTGAAGGCTTCTCATCTTCTTGACTTGGTCCAAGCTTGATCCAAAAGCTCCTTGATCACACCGTGTTAGCTCCAAATCTTGGCATTTTATCCTTTGTTGAGCTATGCACCTACTAAGATCTTGATAATGAATCTGTCACTAATTAAACACAAGATCATTAGTAAATATAACTTCATGAGTTGATCATCATCAAAACTAGGGTGATAGGCCTTTGGGCCAACAATCTCCCCTTTTTGATGATGACAAAACTCATGAGGTTATATATGCATGGATTAAAGTAAAGCTTCAAGGAAGCTCCCCCTTAACTCATGCATAGACAAAATAATAAATGTATGCAATGAAGCTCATAAACATGTATGCAAATATGGAGATAAAACATGCAATAAGCATAAATCAAAATCTTTTTCTCCTATTTGCAATACAAAAAAAAAACATATACATATATGCATAAATAACAAGGAAGACAAATACTACTCCCCCTTAAGCAATGAAAATATGCATATATACTCAAATACTTCTCCCCCTTTTTGTCAATCATCAACAAAGGGTTCAAAGTAAAATCAAATCAAACAAAATTTTCTCCCCCTTTTTTGTCAAAAACAAAAAGATCAAGAAGGGGTAATACAAATCAATCAATAAAGATTTATATGCGATATACATTCATGAAGAGGAAGACGCTAAGTTAGCTTCCCTACACATATGCATTACATAAAGAAGGGATGACAAGCCCTAACTCACATAACACATATTATGTAATGCATAAGAGGAGATGTGAAGCTCCCCCTACACACGTATATCATATAAAGAAGAGTTGTCAAGCTCCTCAATTTATAATATACTCAACATGAATCCACATGTAAGAGAGATGTTAAGCTCTCCTTGCATATAGGAAATACACATCAAACATTTTAAATTTTCTTTAAAATTTTGAACTTACTTAATAAAACACATTTTGAGATATCAACATATATTTTTTTATTTTTCATCATAAACTTTGTGCTTTTAAAAATGTGAGCCAATTGTGAGTTAAGCACATGGAAATCATATATATGTATGAGAAATGAGTATACCAAGTGAAATTGAAACATACATATATATAAGAAACAAAATATGAGTATATACAAAATAAGTTCATATTGATACCAATTGAAACGATTCAATGATACCAATTGACATAACAATAAAATCGAGTGTATATCTCATAACCTACCACCCTTCATATGCACAAGGTAAAAGATTTTCAATGAAGCATACAAGGCATAATCACCCATCCATCCTCCCATAGATGGTAGGGGTTTTCAAAAATAGATTTGAAAATAAGCTTAGTTTGAAAAACTCTACCAAATGAAGAATTTGCACTAGAAAAATGTTTTAAAACTAGTGAGGAATCCTTCAAGTAAGGAATAAAGCAAAAATGTTTATCATGAAACACAAGTAAATCACATGGCACTAAAACACTCTAATATCCATGAAGTCCATAAAATTTTCAAAAGAGGTGAGTGTACTAGTGTTATGTGGAACATGGTATCATGAAAATGTCAATAAAGCTTAATATTTCTTTAAATAAGAAAACATGAAAATCATCCCAAATTTTTTATTAAAATATATATTTCAAGATATATGTATGTTTTGACAACACAATAAGTATACATACATCTCTTAAACACAATTGAGTCCATATAAATAGATTTGCATTAAAGGCAAATGACTCAAGAGGTATACATGTATATCTTAAAGTTTGGCAAAATACACATATATATGAAATGAAAAACACATGATCATAAATCAAATCCAAAAAGTGGGAATACAAGTTAAAAATGTATGTATCATCAAACCAAGCAATACAAGCACATTTCATGGGTTCAAATAAGCATTCAAGCACAAATATAAATAGATTTATTTGTGGCCCACGACATGTACAAGTATAAATCTTAGTGTTGACAAAAACTAACATATAAACTAATATTCAAATCATGAAGCATCAAATTTTGAGAAAAATAGAATCATGTGTCAATCTCAAAAATTATTTGAAGAATAAATAACTAGTATAAATTGTTTTTGAAAAACTAGTTAAAGATCCTTCAAATATATCAAATCTTATGTTTTTCATAAACATAACTAGATACATAAAAATTTAAGCACTCATGGTCTATAAAGCTCAAAAATGATTTTAACAAAAGTGTGAGCGTTAAATGATCATGTAAATAGCATTATTATGAAAATAGTCAATGAAGCTCATAAGTCACATTTTTACACAAAACACGAAAAATCATTTTTAATCAAAACACTAATCATCATGGTATATGTATGATTAATCTAAATCTAACAATATACATACATATCCCAAATATTAAAAGAGTCTATTAATGATGTTTGCATGAAGGCAGAGACTCACGGGTATACATGTATATTTATTAGATTTGAATTAAAAATACATATACATGAAGTAAAGCATAAAAATAGGCATAACAAGTATAAATGAAAGAATCATTAAAACTAGTCTATACATATGCATATAGTGGGTACAAGTGAGCATGAAGTTCAATCATATATGAATCAATTGTAATTCACTATTTGTATATGTATACATGCACGTTTTGATAAAATCTCCATTTAAACATGTAAATACCACATGAAGCACAAAAAATATGAACATGCTATATGATATATGAAATTAAAAACATGTACATAAAAGTAGGAGTTTAGAAATTGTTACCAACTCCAAAGCTCCAAATATGGTGGTCTTTCCACCAAAGCTCCTTGATAGCGATGCATCCAAAAGTATGTCCATCAAGTCTATTGCATCCACTACCAAGGCACCAATCCTCTCACGTCTTGTGAGAGCCCTCACCTACATCAAAAGCAAATGGTGGGGTTTTGGTACCCATATTTTCTTGTAGGGTCCACGGGGTTAGCTTTGTTGTAAGGAACCCAAAATCTTTTATTCTTAGCAAAATTAAAATGATCTAATCTATCATAACAATATTTTGCTAAATGACCTTTGCGGCCACAATGTGTACATACGTACACCTTAGTATGCTTATGTGTATGTGTATGATCGTGACGTGCAACATAAGCATATGCATGATGATGTTGTGCAAGAATGTGTGGAGTTTGTTTCTTTGAAAACAAGGACTCCAATTTCTTATGATTAAATGCACAATTGCTCAAAGTTGAGCTCAAACAATTAATCCTATTTTTCAAAACATTTACTTCATTTTGATCAATAGAAGTGGTGGCATGTAAAGCATGATCAAAAGTCTTTTCATTTTAGAAACTTTTCTTGTTCTTTTTCTTTTTCAAAAATTTTTCCTTTCAAACAAGAATTTTCTTGAAAAAAAATTCCTTTTGTTTTTCCACCAAAGCAATTTTATCTTTCAAAATCATATTTCCTTCACATAAATCATTCAATTTAGACATCAAGGAAATATTCTCATTTTTCAAAGTTTCATTTTCTTTTTCTAAACATGCAATGTTACTTCTAAATGTATCATGTTCTACATGCATGCAATCAATGTTCTTTTTCAAAATTTTGTTTTCTTTCTTAAGCATGTCATATTTTTCAAGAATTGTTTGGCAAAATGAAGTGAGCTCATCATATGACATGTCCTCATCATCGGATTCGGAGTTTACCTCAAGGGGGTTATCCCCTTGGACCATATAGCACACGTTGGAGGTGTCGCTTCCAACGTCCGAATCGCTCCCCGCATAGTATTGTTCATTTTCACCGAGGGAGATGAGGGTATTCTGATTGTTATTCATTTTTGCATATTTTACCACATCCATACCATGCATATTGCAAATAAAAATGTGATTTTTAATCCTTTTCTCTCTATTTTTGCAGGTCCATATTCTAATTGAGAAAAGGCCCAAAATCCCTTTAATTATCAAAAATTAAAGGAAAATAAATCAAAGCCCAAAAGAGAGCCCAAAAGTTGAGGCCAGGATCTGGAGAAATTCACGCGCCAATTCAAACTTCCAGAAGGACCACGTGGCTAACAACTGTAACAAACTTGCACCAGAAATCTCAGCCTCAACAGCTAAGATTCTGCCGCAGATCTGCGGCAGTTACAAGGCTGTTGAGCCCGGGATTTTCTCCAACAACCCAGACTCTAGAGGCTTCTCTCTGAGGCTATAAATACACCATCAGGGCCTTTGCAAAGAGGAGGAGGAGGAGGAGAGAGGAGAGATTAGAGGATAGAGCTTGTATTTTGTAGGTTTTTCTCTAGGATTTTTAGTGCTCTAGGTCTTCTTCTTCCTCCCTAGAAATTCTGCAAAGAGAGAGATTGTAAGAGAGAGAAAGCTTGTGTAAACCAAGGAGTGACAACTTGTGAAGTAAGGATTAATCCATTCTCTTTTCTCTTCTATTGCATTTTCTAGTACTTACTTGCTTTCTTTAATTCAAGCTTTACTTTAATTGCACTTTTATTCATGCATTGTTTTTCTTTTCTTATGGCTAGCTAACTTCTTCTAACATGACTAGCTAACCACTAACTTTGCTAACTACTAACTCTTGGGTGATTGCTAATACTTCATCTTGCAAGTTGTTGAGTCTTTTTCATCCCCGATGGGTTACTTTCATGCTTGGCAAGTTCTTATTGTAATTCCATATGATTCATGTGTGCCTCATTTAGAGCCTTGTCTTTAGAACAAGTGCCTTGATGGAACATGGAGATGGATCACTAGCCATATGCTATTTGTTGTACAACTTCTTTACTTTCATTAATGAATGTTGTATCTTCTTCCTTAGCATCCCTTGAGTGTCGCTCTTTGATTCCACCATTGAAAGTCTATCTTGTAGGCCTATGACATCTATGAGGCTACAAGATAAGTCCAAGAATGATCACCCGTCATCTAAGTGGGAAAGCAACTAGACCAACACGCAAGACAAACATTTGCCGATGAATCAACATGAGGCACGCATCACCATCACGGAGTTTAGTAAGTTTAGCAAATTAGTAAGGTTAGCTAGTCATGGTTTTCTCCATTCTTAAATCTTTTATAAAGTTTTCTTTCCTTTAGTTTAATTCCAAAGCAAATCTCTTCTTCGATTTCTTTTCATTTTCCATCATGCACAAACCCACCAAGTCTTTTATTTCTTTTTCCATGTCTTTTATATTCTTTTAAAGCAAAGAAGAACCTTCGATTTCTATCTTCACAACGAACCGTAAAACTTCCATCGTGAGCTCTCCCTGAGGATTCGACCCGTATAGCTTATGCTACTACGGTGATTAAGGAAAGGAGTACATTAACCATATTGAATACATATTGTGGAGTGATTAAGCACCAAAGGTTGACTCTAAACCTTCTCTCTTTTATTGAATATTTGTGCAATTCTACTCCCTCTAATCCTTTTTCCTAATCAAATTTTTGGCGCCGTTGCCAGGGAGAGCAACGGTTTTGATTTAAAAGTGAAGAACTAAACGAATTTTCTTCTCTGTTGCAGGTTACAGGTGAAGAAACAGGAAAATTTGCATTGCAGTGACATATAAGTGGCTCTGGGCTTTTGCTCTTGAAAGCAGAAACCAGTAACTCTCTGAATTGCCGCGATTCCACTGCCAAAGCCGCGGATCTGCGGCAAGGAAGAGTGGACTTCTGACCAAATTTCTGCAGGGTTGCTTGCTCTGTAAAATACATCTGCTGCAATACTTAAATTCTTGTATGCTTCACCATACTCCTGTTAATAATAATCAACAGTAAAAAGTGATTGAAACATTAAAAATTGATTAGACATTTGCATTTCTAGGCACGTATCTTTTCAATTCATTTACTTTTACTGTTGAAGAGTGCTGGAGTAAGGTACGTTTTGCATTGCATATAGAATAGGAATCATCTCTTGCTAGATTTTCATACTTTGAGTGAATCCTAGTTATATATCTTGTACACTTGCACAATCCAATTTTAAGGGCACTAACCATAAATAAGATAAGGTGGGGGATTTCATTACCCTTTCCTTAGCCCAAAAACCACCATCCCAGCACTCACTAACCTAAGCCTAATTTAAAAAAAAAATAGACGTTTGCCCTAGGGACATCTCGGACTCACTTAGGAGATTATCCTAAGGGGGAAAAGTGTTGGAATTTGACTCTTGCAAAATCAGTGTCTAGGAAAGGGATTGAGGGCCGAAAGCCCGAAGGTTGGTGGTTATTTAATTAAGGAACGTCTCTGACGGAAAACCTCCCAACAACCTTGCCCTGACCTGGCTGATTAGCTTGTGGTCAAAGTCTACACTAAACCTCCCGTGGACGGTCTAATCAGTTAGGAGTTGTCTAGGTCATAGTTCTACCCTAACTTAGGTTAGAATTTTTTTCTTTTTTGTTTGTTTATTTGTTTGTTTCTTTTTGTTTGTATTTCATTGTGTGATATGGCTTATAATAACAATTTTTCCAACTTCAATAATAATCCATATTACACACCGACTTCATTTTCGGATATTACCAACCCGGCATATCATAACTTTGACCAACCTAGTGTGCCGGATTGGTCTTATCCGAATCAATATGACCCATACCCCCCATCTAATAACTATAATTTTCATAATTATTTCAACTCTTCACCGAGTCAGTGGGGATTCACCTACCCCGAGCATAATTTCCAACCACCTTGTCCTCCTTCTCCACCCAGTCCATAATATTTTCAAGACACAAACTCAATTCCACCAGTCCAAAACAGAACACCATCAATTTTGGAAATGAGTATGCGTGAGTCCAAACAAAAATCACCAAATCCAATGGACTCACAATTTCACCACCAGTTCCAAAACAATACTTCATCTTTGCAACAAAATGATGAACCTATCAATTATGTAAAGATGCTTGAAGACATGACTCAGGCTCAAAATGCTCATAATCGTGACATAGATATAATGGTTGAAAGTCTCCGTTCTTATCGTTCGACCATTTCTAATGTCACTAACCATTCTGTCAGAGCCAAAGAGTCATGTTGTTTTGGAAATCAAGATTCTATTTCAGCACGCTCATTTGAACTTGTCCAAACTTCAAATTCTATTGACATTTTGGCAAGTTTTCCTTTTCCTGAAATAGAACTTGAAAATGAATATGATCTTGAACCCCAACTTAGTGATTCAATTCTTCTTCCTGATTCAATAATGACTCCGGTATCTTTACCTGACTTCAATCTTTTCCCGGAGTCGACATTGGATCCTGCCCCAATTCATAATGAAGTTGAATCACCCATCTTTGAAGATCATATTGAACTTGACCAATTATACACTTCTGAAGATACTATTGACAAATTGGCAAGTTTAAATTTTGACCTGAGTTTTGAAGAGTTGTATGGAGAGGAGCTGGAATTCCTTAATATTGGAAGTAAAGAGATATGTGACCTAGATTCTCACATCTGTGATCCAGTTCAGCTTTCTGAATCAATATTGACTCCTGTTTTGTCACCAAACTTGAGTAATATTTTAGAGTTAGTTCTGATTCCTCCACGTATCATTCCTGAACTGGAATCACCCATATTAGGTCACATTCCATTGTTGGAAAATACATGTGGACTGGAGTTTCAACTTCTTGACTTGGACCCAATTCCTGAACTCATTTCGACTCCTGAACCTTTACTTGACTTAAGTCACCTTCCTGAGTCGGTATTAGTTCCTGTCCTTCCTGAGTCCAAGTCAACCGTTCTATCATTTCATACACCATTCTGGAACGAGGTGGTTGACAAATTTGACTCCGAAATTAGTTATGGAAAATGGAAATTAGATGGGGTTAAATACTTAATAAAAATCCTTCATGGATTATCTTTTTAATGGGTTATATTCACGATATTTCTGGTGGGTTCCTCCGGACTCCACGCAAGACTGATTGGGTCACATTTCGTGGACCAATCAGGCCGCCACCGGAACCACCACCTTGAGGTCATTTTCCGTCCCTCTCTATTTGTTTCATGCATACATATATCACGATGCATTGAGAACAATGCATGAGATAAGTATGGGGAGGGTTTACTAACATAAGGTTTAGAAATTAAAAAAAAAAAACATAGGGTTTAGAAATTTAAAAAAAAAATATAAAAAAAAAAACCCTTTACCTATTTCATGCATTATTTTTATCTTACATACATTGGGGACAATGCATGAGATAGGTATGGGGGGTAGATTCTAACCTAGGATTTTTCATTTTCTTTTAGGCTTTTTATTTTTATTTTTAGGATTTTCATTTTCTTTTTAGGTTTTTATTTTCTTTTTAGATTTTATCTTTCTTAGTAGATTTTCTATTTTCTTTTAGATTTTACTTTTTCTTTTAGAAAAATAAAAAAAGAGAAAAAGAAAAAAAATAAAAAAAAAGAAATTCTTGATCCATGTTTAAAGAATCAAACTTAACTTTAGGGATTAAGGAAGCTCTAAACTAAGATTTCTAATTATAAGTCGAAAAGAGGAGTTTTGTTAGATTTTTAGGTTAAGTAATAAAGGATTAGAAAAATTACTAGATTTTAATTCTTTCTTTAGGATATATACATTAAACATATTGAAGGATTAATCAAAGACTTTGTGACTTTATTTACATATATATATAATAGAAAATAAATAAATAAATAAATAATAAAAAATAAATAAACAATAAAATAAATATGTATATAAATAATAATAATTACTTAGCCACTAATTAAGCTGGTTAGTCGTGCCTTAAGAAGCATTGCTAATCACGCCTAAAGGTGGTTAAGTCCTTAAATTCCTTCGTGGCCTTTTTTACTCGAGTCATCGAACCTTAGGGATGTTTTCTCATCTGGTGCCCTAAGACCGTCTGGTTTGGGAGTCATCAGTAAGAGACTCGTTACAAGGGTAAACTAGAAAGCCTAAGGATGCTAAGGAAATGTAAATAAATAAATATTGTATGCAAAAAAAAATGTTATATATATTAGTAAATAAATGAACTTAGTCTAAGAAAGATCCTTCATATTTATAGATGTATATATCCTAGGATTGATGCAAAATCCGGTTTTTGATCTTTTCCCTAAAAACTTAACCTAAGATGAAAACAAAACTCCAAATAGATGCTTATAAGAGGAATGACAAGTTTAGGGTAACCTGAAACCTATAACTTAAGTGAGAATCTTTAAAACATGGATCAAAATTTTCACTAACCCTTTTATTTTTTTATGGATTTTGTGGGTGCAATCCGCTGAAAACCCTCAGGAGACAACACTCCTCCTCTAGGGTAACCTAGAGGTTTAACAGCTTGTTGCACGTGCTCAGTGCAATCGTGTCACCTACGAAAGTGGTGTAATAATCTAGTTAGGATTTTCTTTTTCTTTCTTTTTTGCTCGAGGACGAGCAAAAGCTAGGTATGGGGGTGTGATTGTTATTCATTTTTGCATATTTTACCACATCCATACCATGCATATTGCAAATAAAAATGTGATTTTTAATCCTTTTCTCTCTATTTTTGCACGTCCATATTCTAATTGAGAAAAGGCCCAAAATCCCTTTAATTATCAAAAATTAAAGGAAAATAAATCAAATCCCAAAAGAGAGCCCAAAAGTTGAGGCCAGGATCTGGAGAAATCCACGCGCCAATTCAAACTTCCAGAAGGACCACGTGGCTAACAACCTGTAACAAACTTGCACCAGAAATCTCAGCCTCAACAGCCAAGATTTTGCCGCATATCCACGGCAACTGCCGCAGATCTGCGGCAGTTACAAGGCTGTTGAGCCCGGGATTTTCTCCAACAACCCAGACTCTAGAGGCTTCTCTCTGAGGCTATAAATACACCACCAGGGCCTTTGCAATTAGGAGGAGGAGGAGGAGAGAGAGGAGAGATTAGAGGATAGAGCTTGTATTTGTAGGTTTTTCTCTAGGATTTTTAGTGCTCTAGGTCTTCTTCTTCCTCCCTAGAAATTCTGCAAAGAGAGAGATTGTAAGAGAGACAAAGCTTGTGTAAATCAAGGAGTGACAACTTGTGAAGTAAGGATTAATCCATTCTCTTTTCTCTTCTATTGCATTTTCTAGTACTTACTTGCTTTCTTTAATTCAAGCTTTACTTTCATTGCACTTTTATTCATGCATTGTTTTTCTTTTCTTATGGCTAGCTAACTTCTTCTAACATGACTAGCTAACCACTAACTTTGCTAACTACTAACTCTTGGTGATTGCTAATACTTCATCTTGCAAGTTGTTGAGTCTTTTTCATCCCCGATGGGTTACTTTCATGCTTGGCAAGTTCTTGTTGTAATTCCATATGATTCATGTGTGCCTCATTTAGAGCCTTGTCTTTAGAACAAGTGCCTTGATGGAACATGGAGATGGATCACCAACCATATGCTATTTGTTGTACAACTTCTTTACATTCATTAATGAATGTTGTATCTTCTTCCTTAGCATCCCTTGAGTGTCGCTCTTTGATTCCACCATTGAAAGTCTATCTTGTAGGCCTATGACATCTATGAGGCTACAAGATAAGTCCAAGAATGATCACCCGTCATCCAAGTGGGAAAGCAACTAGACCAACTCGCAAGACAAACATTTGCCGATGAATCAACATGAGGCACGCATCACCATCACGGAGTTTAGTAAGTTTAGCAAATTAGTAAGGTTAGCTAGTCATGGTTTTCTCCATTCTTAAATCTTTTATAAAGTTTTCTTTCCTTTAGTTTAATTCCAAAGCAAATCTCTTCTTCGATTTCTTTTCATTTTCCATCATGCACAAACCCACCAAGTCTTTTATTTCTTTTTCCATGTCTTTTATATTCTTTTAAAGCAAAGAAGAACCTTCGATTTCTATCTTCACAACGAACCGTAAAGCTTCCATCGTGAGCTCTCCCTGAGGATTCGACCCGTATAGCTTATGCTACTACGGTGATTAAGGAAAGGAGTACATTAACCATATTGAATACATATTGTGGAGTGATTAAGCACCAAAGGTTGACTCTAAACCTTCTCTCTTTTATTGAATATTTGTGCAATTCTACTCCCTCTAATCCTTTTTCCTAATCAAATTTTTGGCGCCGTTGCCAGGGAGAGCAACGGTTTTGATTTAAAAGTGAAGAACTAAACGAATTTTCTTCTCTGTTGCAGGTTACAGGTGAAGAAATAGGAAAATTTGCATTGCAGTGACATATAAGTGGCTCTGGGCTTTTGCTCTTGAAAGCAGAAACCAGTAACTCTCTGAATTGCCGCGATTCCACTGCCAAAGCCGCGGATCTGCGGCAAGGAAGAGTGGACTTCTGACCAAATTTCTGCAGGGTTGCTTGCTCTGTAAAATACATCTGCTGCAATACTTAAATTCTTGTATGCTTCACCATACTCCTGTTAATAATAATCAACAGTAAAAAGTGATTGAAACATAAAAATTGATTAGACATTTGCATTTCTAGGCACGTATCTTTTCAATTCATTTACTTTTACTGTTGAAGAGTGCTGGAGTAAGGTACGTTTGCATTGCATATAGACTAGGAATCATCTCTTGCTAGATTTTCATACTTTGAGTGAATCCTAGTTATATATCTTGTACACTTGCACAATCCAATTTTAAGGGCACTAACCCATAAATAAGATAAGGTGGGAGATTTCATTACCCTTTCCTTAGCCAAAAACCACCATCCCAGCACTCACTAACCTAAGCCTAATTTTAAAAAAAAAAATAGACGTTTGCCCTAGGGACATCTCGGACTCACTTAGGAGATTATCCTAAGGGGAAAAGTGTTGAAATTTGACTCTTGCAAAATCAGTGTCTAGGAAAGGATTGAGGGCCGAAAGCCCGAAGGTTGGTGGTTATTTAATTAAGGAACGTCTCTGACGGAAAACCTCCCAACAACCTTGCCCTGACCTGGCTGATTAGCTTGTGGTCAAAGTCTACACTAAACCTCCCGTGGACGGTCTAATCAGTTAGGAGTTGTCTAGGTCATAGGTCTACCCTAACTTAGGTTAGAATTTTTTTCTTTTTTGTTTGTTTATTTGTTTGTTTCTTTTTGTTTGTATTTCATTGTGTGATATGGCTTATAATAACAATTTTTCAACTTCAATAATAATCCATATTACACACCGACTTCATTTTCGGATATTACCAACCCGGCATATCATAACTTTGACCAACCTAGTGTGCCGGATTGGTCTTATCCGAATCAATATGACCCATACCCCCCATCTAATAACTATAATTTCCATAATTATTTCAACTCTTCACCGAGTCAGTGGGGATTCACCTACCCCGAGCATAATTTCCAACCACCTTGTCCTCCTTCTCCACCCAGTCCATAATATTTTCAAGACACAAACTCAATTCCACCAGTCCAAAACAGAACACCATCAATTTTGGAAATGAGTATGCGTGAGTCCAAACAAAAATCACCAAATCCAATGGACTCACAATTTCACCACCAGTTCCAAAACAATACTTCATCTTTGCAACAAAATGATGAACCTATCAATTATGTAAAGATGCTTGAAGACATGACTCAGGCTCAAATGCTCATAATCGTGACATAGATATAATGGTTGAAAGTCTCCGTTCTTATCGTTCGACCATTTCTAATATCACTAACCATTCTGTCAGAGCCAAAGAGTCATGTTGTTTTGGAAATCAAGATTCTATTTCAGCACGCTCATTTGAACTTGTCCAAACTTCAAATTCCATTGACATTTTGGCAAGTTTTCCTTTTCCTGAAATAGAACTTGAAAATGAATATGATCTTGAACCCCAACTTAGTGATTCAATTCTTCTTCCTGATTCAATAATGACTCCGGTATCTTTACCTGACTTCAATCTTTTCCCGGAGTCGACATTGGATCCTGCCCCAATTCATAATGAAGTTGAATCACCCATCTTTGAAGATCATATTGAACTTGACCAATTATACACTTCTGAAGATACTATTGACAAATGGCAAGTTTAAATTTTGACCTGAGTTTTGAAGAGTTGTATGGAGAGGAGCTGGAATTCCTTAATATTGGAAGTAAAGAGATATGTGACCTAGATTCTCACATCTGTGATCCAGTTCAGCTTTCTGAATCAATATTGACTCCTGTTTTGTCACCAAACTTGAGTAATATTTTAGAGTTAGTTCTGATTCCTCCACGTATCATTCCTGAACTGGAATCACCCATATTAGGTCACATTCCATTGTTGGAAAATACATGTGGACTGGAGTTTCAACTTCTTGACTTGGACCCAATTCCTGAACTCATTTCGACTCCTGAACCTTTACTTGACTTAAGTCACCTTCCTGAGTCGGTATTAGTTCCTGTCCTTCCTGAGTCCAAGTCAACCGTTCTATCATTTCATACACCATTCTGGAACGAGGTGGTTGACAAATTTGACTCCGAAATTAGTTATGGAAAATGGAAATTAGATGGGGTTAAATACTTAATAAAATCCTTCATGGATTTATCTTTTTAAGGGTTATATTCACGATATTTCTGGTGGGTTCCTCCGGACTCCACGCAAGACTGATTGGGTCACATTTCGTGGACCAATCAGGCCGCCACCGGAACCACCACCTTGAGGTCATTTTTCCGTCCCTCTCTATTTGTTTCATGCATACATATATCACGATGCATTGAGAACAATGCATGAGATAAGTATGGGGGAGGGTTTACTAACATAAGGTTAGAAATTAAAAAAAAAAAACATAGGGTTTAGAAATTTAAAAAAAATATATAAAAAAAAAAACCCTTTACCTATTTCATGCATTATTTTTATCTTACATACATTGGGGACAATGCATGAGATAGGTATGGGGGGGTAGATTCTAACCTAGGATTTTTCATTTCTTTTTAGGCTTTTTATTTTATTTTAGGATTTTCATTTTCTTTTTAGGTTTTTATTTTCTTTTTAGATTTATCTTTCTTAGTAGATTTTCTATTTTCTTTTAGATTTTACTTTTTCTTTTAGAAAAATAAAAAAAAAAGAGAAAAAGAAAAAAAATAAAAAAAAAGAAATTCTTGATCCATGTTTAAAGAATCAAACTTAACTTTAGGGATTAAGGAAGCTCTAAACTAAGATTTCTAATTATAAGTCGAAAAGAGGAGTTTTGTTAGATTTTTAGGTTAAGTAATAAAGGATTAGAAAAATTACTAGATTTAATTCTTTCTTTAGGATATATACATTAAACATATTGAAGGATTAATCAAAGACTTTGTGACTTTATTTACATATATATATAATAGAAAATAAATAAATAAATAAATAAATAAATAAATAAACAATAAAAATAAATATGTATATAAATAAATAATAATTACTTAGCCACTAATTAAGCTGGTTAGTCGTGCCTTAAGAAGCATTGCTAATCACGCCTAAAGGTGGTTAAGTCAAATTCCTTCGTGGCCTTTTTTACTCGAGTCATCGAACCTTAGGGATGTTTTCTCATCTGGTGCCCTAAGACCGTCTGGTTTGGGAGTCATCGGTAAGAGACTCGTTACAAGGGTAAACTAGAAAGCCTAAGGATGCTAAGGAAATGTAAATAAATAAATATTGTATGCAAAAAAAAATGTTATATATAGTAAATAAATGAACTTAGTCTAAGAAAGATCCTTCATATTTATAGATGTATATATCCTAGGATTGATGCAAAATCCGGTTTTTGATCTTTTCCCTAAAAACTTAACCTAAGATGAAAACAAAACTCCAAATAGATGCTTATAAGAGGAATGACAAGTTTAGGGTAACCTGAAACCTATAACTTAAGTGAGAATCTTTAAAACATGGATCAAAATTTTCACTAACCCTTTTATTTTTCTTTATGGATTTTGTGGGTGCAATCCGCTGAAAACCCTCAGGAGACAACACTCCTCCTCTAGGGTAACCTAGAGGTTTAACAGCTTGTTGCACGTGCTCAGTGCAATCGTGTCACCTACGAAAGTGGTGTAATAATCTAGTTAGGATTTTCTTTTTCTTTCTTTTTTGCTCGAGGACGAGCAAAAGCTAGGTATGGGGGTGTGATTGTTATTCATTTTTGCATATTTTACCACATCCATACCATGCATATTGCAAATAAAAATGTGATTTTTAATCCTTTTCTCTCTATTTTTGCACGTCCATATTCTAATTGAGAAAAGGCCCAAAATCCCTTTAATTATCAAAAATTAAAGGAAAATAAATCAAATCCCAAAAGAGAGCCCAAAAGTTGAGGCCAGGATCTGGAGAAATCCACGCGCCAATTCAAACTTCCAGAAGGACCACGTGGCTAACAACCTGTAACAAACTTGCACCAGAAATCTCAGCCTCAACAGCCAAGATTTTGCCGCATATCCACGGCAACTGCCGCAGATCTGCGGCAGTTACAAGGCTGTTGAGCCCGGGATTTTCTCCAACAACCCAGACTCTAGAGGCTTCTTTCTGAGGCTATAAATACACCACCAGGGCCTTTGCAATTAGGAGGAGGAGGAGGAGAGAGGAGAGATTAGAGGATAGAGCTTGTATTTTGTAGGTTTTTCTCTAGGATTTTTAGTGCTCTAGGTCTTCTTCTTCCTCCCTAGAAATTCTGCAAAGAGAGAGATTGTAAGAGAGACAAAGCTTGTGTAAACCAAGGAGTGACAACTTGTGAAGTAAGGATTAATCCATTCTCTTTCTCTTCTATTGCATTTTCTAGTACTTACTTGCTTTCTTTAATTCAAGCTTTACTTTCATTGCACTTTTATTCATGCATTGTTTTCTTTTCTTATGGCTAGCTAACTTCTTCTAACATGACTAGCTAACCACTAACTTTGCTAACTACTAACTCTTGGGTGATTGCTAATACTTCATCTTGCAAGTTGTTGAGTCTTTTTCATCCCCGATGGGTTACTTTCATGCTTGGCAAGTTCTTGTTGTAATTCCATATGATTCATGTGTGCCTCATTTAGAGCCTTGTCTTTAGAACAAGTGCCTTGATGGAACATGGAGATGGATCACCAACCATATGCTATTTGTTGTACAACTTCTTTACATTCATTAATGAATGTTGTATCTTCTTCCTTAGCATCCCTTGAGTGTCGCTCTTTGATTCCACCATTGAAAGTCTATCTTGTAGGCCTATGACATCTATGAGGCTACAAGATAAGTCCAAGAATGATCACCCGTCATCCAAGTGGGAAAGCAACTAGACCAACACGCAAGACAAACATTTGCCGATGAATCAACATGAGGCACGCATCACCATCACGGAGTTTAGTAAGTTTAGCAAATTAGTAAGGTTAGCTAGTCATGGTTTTCTCCATTCTTAAATCTTTTATAAAGTTTTCTTTCCTTTAGTTTAATTCCAAAGCAAATCTCTTCTTCGATTTCTTTTCATTTTCCATCATGCACAAACCCACCAAGTCTTTTATTTCTTTTTCCATGTCTTTTATATTCTTTTAAAGCAAAGAAGAACCTTCGATTTCTATCTTCACAACGAACCGTAAAGCTTCCATCGTGAGCTCTCCCTGAGGATTCGACCCGTATAGCTTATGCTACTACGGTGATTAAGGACAGGAGTACATTAACCATATTGAATACATATTGTGGAGTGATTAAGCACCAAAGGTTGACTCTAAACCTTCTCTCTTTTATTGAATATTTGTGCAATTCTACTCCCTCTAATCCTTTTTCCTAATCAAATTTTTGGCGCCGTTGCCAGGGAGAGCAACGGTTTTTGATTTAAAAGTGAAGAACTAAACGAATTTTCTTCTCTGTTGCAGGTTACAGGTGAAGAAACAGGAAAATTTGCATTGCAGTGACATATAAGTGGCTCTGGGCTTTTGCTCTTGAAAGCAGAAACCAGTAACTCTCTGAATTGCCGCGATTCCACTGCCAAAGCCGCGGATCTGCGGCAAGGAAGAGTGGACTTCTGACCAAATTTCTGCAGGGTTGCTTGCTCTGTAAAATACATCTGCTGCAATACTTAAATTCTTGTATGCTTCACCATACTCCTGTTAATAATAATCAACAGTAAAAAGTGATTGAAACATTAAAAATTGATTAGACATTTGCATTTCTAGGCACGTATCTTTTCAATTCATTTACTTTTACTGTTGAAGAGTGCTGGAGTAAGGTACGTTTTGCATTGCATATAGACTAGGAATCATCTCTTGCTAGATTTTCATACTTTGAGTGAATCCTAGTTATATATCTTGTACACTTGCACAATCCAATTTTAAGGGCACTAACCCATAAATAAGATAAGGTGGGGGATTTCATTACCCTTTCCTTAGCCCAAAAACCACCATCCCAGCACTCACTAACCTAAGCCTAATTTAAAAAAAAAAAATAGACGTTTGCCCTAGGGACATCTCGGACTCACTTAGGAGATTATCCTAAGGGGGAAAAGTGTTGGAATTTGACTCTTGCAAAATCAGTGTCTAGGAAAGGGATTGAGGGCCGAAAGCCCGAAGGTTGGTGGTATTTAATTAAGGAACGTCTCTGACGGAAAACCTCCCAACAACCTTGCCCTGACCTGGCTGATTAGCTTGTGGTCAAAGTCTACACTAAACCTCCCGTGGACGGTCTAATCAGTTAGGAGTTGTCTAGGTCATAGGTCTACCCTAACTTAGGTTAGAATTTTTTCTTTTTTGTTTGTTTATTTGTTTGTTTCTTTTTGTTTGTATTTCATTGTGTGATATGGCTTATAATAACAATTTTTCCAACTTCAATAATAATCCATATTACACACCGACTTCATTTTCGGATATTACCAACCCGGCATATCATAACTTTGACCAACCTAGTGTGCCGGATTGGTCTTATCCGAATCAATATGACCCATACCCCCCATCTAATAACTATAATTTCCATAATTATTTCAACTCTTCACCGAGTCAGTGGGGATTCACCTACCCCGAGCATAATTTCCAACCACCTTGTCCTCCTTCTCCACCCAGTCCATAATATTTTCAAGACACAAACTCAATTCCACCAGTCCAAAACAGAACACCATCAATTTTGGAAATGAGTATGCGTGAGTCCAAACAAAAATCACCAAATCCAATGGACTCACAATTTCACCACCAGTTCCAAAACAATACTTCATCTTTGCAACAAAATGATGAACCTATCAATTATGTAAAGATGCTTGAAGACATGACTCAGGCTCAAAATGCTCATAATCGTGACATAGATATAATGGTTGAAAGTCTCCGTTCTTATCGTTCGACCATTTCTAATGTCACTAACCATTCTGTCAGAGCCAAAGAGTCATGTTGTTTTGGAAATCAAGATTCTATTTCAGCACGCTCATTTGAACTTGTCCAAACTTCAAATTCCATTGACATTTTGGCAAGTTTTCCTTTTCCTGAAATAGAACTTGAAAATGAATATGATCTTGAACCCCAACTTAGTGATTCAATTCTTCTTCCTGATTCAATAATGACTCCGGTATCTTTACCTGACTTCAATCTTTTCCCGGAGTCGACATTGGATCCTGCCCCAATTCATAATGAAGTTGAATCACCCATCTTTGAAGATCATATTGAACTTGACCAATTATACACTTCTGAAGATACTATTGACAAATTGGCAAGTTTAAATTTTGACCTGAGTTTTGAAGAGTTGTATGGAGAGGAGCTGGAATTCCTTAATATTGGAAGTAAAAAGATATGTGACCTAGATTCTCACATCTGTGATCCAGTTCAGCTTTCTGAATCAATATTGACTCCTGTTTTGTCACCAAACTTGAGTAATATTTTAGAGTTAGTTCTGATTCCTCCATGTATCATTCCTGAACTGGAATCACCCATATTAGGTCACATTCCATTGTTGGAAAATACATGTGGACTGGAGTTTCAACTTCTTGACTTGGACCCAATTCCTGAACTCATTTCGACTCCTGAACCTTTACTTGACTTAAGTCACCTTCCTGAGTCGGTATTAGTTCCTGTCCTTCCTGAGTCCAAGTCAACCGTTCTATCATTTCATACACCATTCTGGAACGAGGTGGTTGACAAATTTGACTCCGAAATTAGTTATGGAAAATGGAAATTAGATGGGGTTAAATACTTAATAAAAATCCTTCATGGATTTATCTTTTTAATGGGTTATATTCACGATATTTCTGGTGGGTTCCTCCGGACTCCACGCAAGACTGATTGGGTCACATTTCGTGGACCAATCAGGCCGCCACCGGAACCACCACCTTGAGGTCATTTTTCCGTCCCTCTCTATTTGTTTCATGCATACATATATCACGATGCATTGAGAACAATGCATGAGATAAGTATGGGGGAGGGTTTACTAACATAAGGTTTAGAAATTAAAAAAAAAAAAAAACATAGGGTTTAGAAATTTAAAAAATATATATATAAAAAAAAAAAACCCTTTACCTATTTCATGCATTATTTTTATCTTACATACATTGGGGACAATGCATGAGATAGGTATGGGGGGGTAGATTCTAACCTAGGATTTTTCATTTTCTTTTAGGCTTTTTATTTTATTTTTAGGATTTCATTTTCTTTTTAGGTTTTTATTTTCTTTTTAGATTTTATCTTTCTTAGTAGATTTTCTATTTTCTTTTAGATTTTACTTTTTCTTTTAGAAAAATAAAAAAAAAAGAGAAAAAGAAAAAAAATAAAAAAAAAGAAATTCTTGATCCATGTTTAAAGAATCAAACTTAACTTTAGGGATTAAGGAAGCTCTAAACTAAGATTTCTAATTATAAGTCGAAAAGAGGAGTTTTGTTAGATTTTTAGGTTAAGTAATAAAGGATTAGAAAAATTACTAGATTTTAATTCTTTCTTTAGGATATATACATTAAACATATTGAAGGATTAATCAAAGACTTTGTGACTTTATTTACATATATATATATATATAATAGAAAATAAATAAATAAATAAATAAATAAATAAATAAATAAACAATAAAAATAAATATGTATATAAATAAATAATAATTACTTAGCCACTAATTAAGCTGGTTAGTCGTGCCTTAAGAAGCATTGCTAATCACGCCTAAAGGTGGTTAAGTCCTTAAATTCCTTCGTGGCCTTTTTTACTCGAGTCATCGAACCTTAGGGATGTTTTCTCATCTGGTGCCCTAAGACCGTCTGGTTTGGGAGTCATCGGTAAGAGACTCGTTACAAGGGTAAACTAGAAAGCCTAAGGATGCTAAGGAAATGTAAATAAATAAATATTGTATGCAAAAAAAAATGTTATATATATAGTAAATAAATGAACTTAGTCTAAGAAAGATCCTTCATATTTATAGATGTATATATCCTAGGATTGATGCAAAATCCGGTTTTTGATCTTTTCCCTAAAAACTTAACCTAAGATGAAAACAAAACTCCAAATAGATGCTTATAAGAGGAATGACAAGTTTAGGGTAACCTGAAACCTATAACTTAAGTGAGAATCTTTAAAACATGGATCAAAATTTTCACTAACTCTTTTATTTTTCTTTATGGATTTTGTGGGTGCAATCCGCTGAAAACCCTCAGGAGACAACACTCCTCCTCTAGGGTAACCTAGAGGTTTAACAGCTTGTTGCACGTGCTCAGTGCAATCGTGTCACCTACGAAAGTGGTGTAATAATCTAGTTAGGATTTTCTTTTCTTTCTTTTTTGCTCGAGGACGAGCAAAAGCTAGGTATGGGGGTGTGATTGTTATTCATTTTGCATATTTTACCACATCCATACCATGCATATTGCAAATAAAAATGTGATTTTTAATCATTTTCTCTCTATTTTTGCACGTCCATATTCTAATTGAGAAAAGGCCCAAAATCCCTTTAATTATCAAAAATTAAAGGAAAATAAATCAAATCCCAAAAGAGAGCCCAAAAGTTGAGGCAGGATCTGGAGAAATCCACGCGCCAATTCAAACTTCCAGAAGGACCACGTGGCTAACAACCTGTAACAAACTTGCACCAGAAATCTCAGCCTCAACAGCCAAGATTTTGCCGCATATCCACGGCAACTGCCGCAGATCTGCGGCAGTTACAAGGCTGTTGAGCCCGGGATTTTCTCCAACAACCCAGACTCTAGAGGCTTCTCTCTGAGGCTATAAATACACCACCAGGGCCTTTGCAATTAGGAGGAGGAGGAGGAGAGAGGAGAGATTAGAGGATAGAGCTTGTATTTTGTAGGTTTTTCTCTAGGATTTTTAGTGCTCTAGGTCTTCTTCTTCCACCCTAGAAATTCTGCAAAGAGAGAGATTGTAAGAGAGAGAAAGCTTGTGTAAACCAAGGAGTGACAACTTGTGAAGCAAGGATTAATCCATTCTCTTTTCTCTTCTATTGCATTTTCTAGTACTTACTTGCTTTCTTTAATTCAAGCTTTACTTTCATTGCACTTTTATTCATGCATTGTTTTTCTTTTCTTATGGCTAGCTAACTTCTTCTAACATGACTAGCTAACCACTAACTTTGCTAACTACTAACTCTTGGGTGATTGCTAATACTTCATCTTGCAAGTTGTTGAGTCTTTTTCATCCCCGATGGGTTACTTTCATGCTTGGCAAGTTCTTGTTGTAATTCCATATGATTCATGTGTGCCTCATTTAGAGCCTTGTCTTTAGAACAAGTGCCTTGATGGAACATGGAGATGGATCACCAACCATATGCTATTTGTTGTACAACTTCTTTACATTCATTAATGAATGTTGTATCTTCTTCCTTAGCATCCCTTGAGTGTCGCTCTTTGATTCCACCATTGAAAGTCTATCTTGTAGGCCTATGACATCTATGAGGCTACAAGACAAGTCCAAGAATGATCACCCGTCATCCAAGTGGGAAAGCAACTAGACCAACACGCAAGACAAACATTTGCCGATGAATCAACATGAGGCACGCATCACCATCACGGAGTTTAGTAAGTTTAGCAAATTAGTAAGGTTAGCTAGTCATGATTTTCTCCATTCTTAAATCTTTTATAAAGTTTTCTTTCCTTTAGTTTAATTCCAAAGCAAATCTCTTCTTCGATTTCTTTTCATTTTCCATCATGCACAAACCCACCAAGTCTTTTATTTCTTTTTCCATGTCTTTTATATTCTTTTAAAGCAAAGAAGAACCTTCGTTTTCTATCTTCACAACGAACCGTAAAGCTTCCATCGTGAGCTCTCCCTGAGGATTCGACCCGTATAGCTTATGCTACTACGGTGATTAAGGAAAGGAGTACATTAACCATATTGAATACATATTGTGGAGTGATTAAGCACCAAAGGTTGACTCTAAACCTTCTCTCTTTTATTGAATATTTGTGCAATTCTACTCCCTCTAATCCTTTTTCCTAATCAAATTCCACACTATAAAAGCCGAATCACAGTTAGAAACTCTAGATAAATAAACATCATCTACGGTAGACTTTAAAGCATGAAGGGCTTTTGCATTAGCCTCAAAATTCTTACCATCTAAACAATATGCATTATTAGTAGTGGCAAGATATACATGAAAACCTAAGGCTTTGATGTACAAGGACATCTTCACCTTCCATATATGGATGTTAGCAATGTCAAACATGGGTGGTGACATGAAGTCCATGGTGTGTGTACAAAATATTGTGATTAGCCTAAAAATGAGGATCTTTTACTCTAGGTTGTTAGACCAAAATCAGAGTACCAAGCTCTGATACCAATTTTAAATCACCTAGAGGGGGGTGAATAGGTGATGGCTAATCTAATGGTCACTTAATGATGAATGATGCAAATAATGCAGAAGCTAAAAACAATAATGACCTAATTAAATCTTTTTATACTAAACACCACGTATAACCAAAGAGTGCTGCCGAATTCCCCGTGAAGGGCTCTGGACAAACTCCTCTAGATTCCCCTTGAATGGGTTGAGGTGCCGCGTTGGCTCTCTTGGTTAAATACAAGTGTTAGTCAACAAACCCAAGCAAGTATACAATATGAGCACAATGAATATATCAAGCATATAAAGATAGACAATAAAGCATGCAAGATATAAATGAGACAAAGAGAGAGAGAGAGAGTGAGCAATCGCAAACACAAGGGTATGTTTCGAGATTCGAGCACACTTGCTCTACATCCCCGCCTTCGACACACGAAGGATTTCCACTATGCAAGATCCCAATGGATCTCTCCTCGGTGCCGCAACACCTACAAGCCCTCGGACTCCCTAGTCCCGTACACACCGCAAGCCCACCGGCTCGCCGAGGCCGCACTTCGATCAACAAGAGTTCGCACCCGAACCCTAAATAACCACGACGAGCACACTTGCCCGTCTCCTCAAGGAACAAAGAAAAGATCTTTGGTGATCACAACACTTTGATCACCTAAAGCACTCTCACTACAACACACCTATAGGATGTATAATCAATGGATAGCTCAAGTGTGGTGTGAGAAAAGCAATGATGTGAGAGGTGGAGGAAAACTCAAAGAAATCTCTTTTACACTCTTGATAAATTCTTCCCTTTAGATTGGAAGTATTTGCACTCAAATTTGTGGAGAAAACCCTTTTAAAAGTCTGGGAAAAACTGGCTCTAAGAGACTCCAAAATCTTGTTGCAAAACAATGACAAGACCCCCCAATTTATAGGCCAGAAAAATATAGCCGTTGGGATCTGTCAGTACTGCCGGTCGACCGGCCCGGTCGACCGCCAACGGTCGGATTTCTGACCGTTGGAGCCACGGTCGACCGGTGCGGTCGACCGAACTTTCCAGAGAGCACTGCTCTCTGGAGCGGTCGACCGGCACGGTCGACCGACCACCAGTACACACAGGCGTGCACGTTTGTGCACGTCGGTCGACCGACCCGGTCGACCGACTTCAGGTATAGTCGACTAGTTAAGTCGACTAGTCGACTTGGCTGAAGCCTGAAATAGTTTTTCTGGGATAAAAAGTTTATCTTTTTGGCTCAAATAAAATCCCATAAAATACTAAAAAATCTACAAAAATAGTTTTACCAATATACTTTGATATACAAACATGCTTGCACAAAATCAAGGCATGTTATAAAAGATTGGACTATTTTTGTAACTTGAAAATATTTGGCCCATGATAAAAACTGTATTTTTCTAAACAATATTTTCTAAAACATATTTTTCCAAATCTTCATCAAATACAAAAACAAGATATACTTTTAAGACATAGTGTGTATGGATATGATCCACTACACAATCATAATGAAATATCTATGTTTTTGTCATAAAGCTCTAAATAAAGTTTTGGTTGAAATATATAACTTTGAATACCAAGAACAAAAAACTATGTTTTCCAAAATAAAAGTCTTTTCTAAATCTGAAAATTCATTTATGAAAAGACAGCTAAATCAAGAGTGTGTGTGTGATATATACTTGAGCAATCCACCAACTATCTATCCTTTACATTTTTAACTAAAACAAAAACTAAATCTTATACCTAGACACAAGTCTTCATCTTCTTGAAGTCTTCACTTGGAGGCTTCTCATCTTCTTGACTTGGTCCAAGCTTGATCCAAAAGCTCCTTGGATCACACCGTGCTAGCTCCAAATCTTGGCATTTTATCCTTTGTTGAGCTATGCACCTACTAAGATCTTGATAATGAATCTGTCACTAATTAAACACAAGATAATTAGTAAATATAACTTCATGAGTTGATCATCATCAAAACTAGGGTGATAGGCCTTTGGGCCAACAGTAATTTGTGCTAAAAAGTATGGCATATATGTTTAAAACATAAGAAAATATCTATAAGTATGGATCAGTGCAATATAATGTTGCTATAGATATGATCCATACATATATAGAAAATATGAATATACAAACAAATGAAATATCATAAAGATTATGTGTATAACTCATACCTACCACCCTATTCATGCACAAATTTAAAGATATTCAATAAGGGTATACAAGGCATGGTCGCTCATCCAACCGCCCTTTGAAGGTTGGGATTTTCAAAAATATGATTTAAAAGTATTTTAACATATTTGAAAATTCTACCAATTTAAGAATCAAGAGACTAGTTTAGAACAATTTTTGAACAACTAGATAAAGATCCTTTAAAAATAAAACCAAATCATATATCCCATGAAAACAAGAAAATCATACAATAATTGACACTCAAGGTCTATAAAGCACATATAAAGCTCATGAAAACAAAGTTATGAGTAAACACCAAATATAAAGTATAAAAATCATGTAATTAACAAAATCATAGAAATAAGGCATTGAAGCTCATATAAACAAGAAATCATCAAAACTAAATATACTTCAAGGTATATGTATGTTGTGTTAAAACTAAAGATATACATACATATACCCAAACATAAAAGAGTCCAAAAATTTTTTTGCATAAAAAGCAAGTGACTCTAGGATAAACATGTATATCTCAAGTATTGGACAAAATTAACATATACATGAAGATAAACATATTTTTATGAAAAAAAGTACACAAATAAGAAAAACAAGTATAAATAAAAGAATCATAAAAACTAGGCTATACAAGTACATCCAATGGGTTCAAATGAGCAATAAAGTACAAACACATGATAAACAAATGTGGCTTATTAGTTGTACAAGTATAAACACAAGTTTTAATAAAAGTTTCATCTAAACATGTAATCAAAACATGAAGTGCAAAAATATAGACAAACATGATCATTAGGATAAATGCACGTGCTTTAGAGTTAAGATATACACAATAACTAAACAATAGTGAGAACACAAATTTGAATCCATATAAATATGGATGTATCTCAAATACTACATATGTATATCACGAGTCTAATTAACATGGCATTTAAATATAATGAACATGAAAAACATGAAAACCAATACATGCTTAAAAATCATCAATGAGAAAGCTTGTAAACATAAATAAGGAGTTAGAGATAGTTACCAAAACCGATAAGGCTAATTTCTAGGTGTCCAAACCATGGTGGTCCTCACATCAAACATCCTTGAAGGCGATGCATCTAATGTAGTGTCCATCAAGCTCAAACGCATTCACCATCAAGGCACCAAAACCCTCACGTCAAGTGAGAGCCCACACCTACATCTAATACAATAGGGATGGATTTTGGTACCCACACCTTATTGGGTCCATGGGGGTTAGCTCCTTTCCTAACTCAAATAAATTTATTTGCAAAATTTGAAATATGTATCCTATCATAACAAAATTTTGTAAGGTGGCCCTTACGTCCTCAATGTGTACAAGTGTACACAAGAGCATAAATAGAATCATGTGTGTGAGCATGATGAGTATGTGTATGCCGTGATTTGTGTGCATGCATATGAGGAGCATGTTTCTTGTGAAACATGGATTCCAGTCGTATGTGGTTCATAGTACATTGGCTCAAAGTGGAACCGAAACAATCTACACTCTTCTTTAAAGCACATATATTACTTTCAATAATTGAAGAAGATGCGGAGCAACCAACATGTTTATCAATAGAAGAAGAGGCAACATGACAAACATGAGCATCAAAATCATTTTTCATAGAAGTATTTTCTTTTGAAACTAAATACAATTCTTTTGAAATTAAAGCAATTTTATTTTTCAAAAAATTATTCTCTTTTAAAACAATTTCAAGTTTTGAAGACAAAACCTTATTTTTCTTTAAAACATCATCACAAGTATTTTTACTCTTTAAAAATTTATTTTCATTTAAGGCAAGAATAAGTTGGGATTTCAATGAGTCCCTTTCATTTGAGATCTCAACCCTCTCTTGCAAAACCACATCAAGTTTAGAAACAAATTTTTATTTTCTTCCTTCAATTCAAAATTTTTCTTTTTCAAAAGTTTGTATTTTTCTAGCAAATTTTCACAAAATAATGAAAGTTCTTCATTTAAGGCATCGACATCTATATTGTCATCACCTGAAGAACTAGCACTATCATGTAGATGAATTTCTAAATGTACCTCAAGGGAGTCATTCCCTTGGACCATATAGCAAGTTTCGTCAGACTCATCCACCAAGGGTTTCTTCTCAACATAGTTAGTCATCTGTAGCTTGGGAGAGGTCAATGTGTTCCACACTGCAAAAGCGGAATCACAATGAGAAAACATGCTCAAATATTTTTTGCTAAGTGAATGCTTTAGTGCATCTAGGGCTTGTGCATTAGCCTCAATGTACTTGGCATTACCAAAATAGGTTTTCTTGGTAGTGACAAGATAAACATGTATTCCTAGGGTTTTAAGGTACATAGACATCTTAACTTTCCAAATATCAATGTTGGTAACATCATACATAAGAGGAGTCATGAAATCCATGAGTATATAGACTATATGTGTGCAAATGCAATACTAGATTAGCAATCGAAGATCTCACTCTTAGGTGGTTAAATCTAATATCAGGAGCGTAGGCTCTGATACCAATTGGAAATACACCTAGAGTAACCAAAGAGTATAGCCGAATTCTCCGTGAAGGACTCTGAACTATCTCCTCGAGATTCCTCTATATAAGAGTTGAGTTGATATATGAAGCTCTCTTGGTTCAACACAAGTATGGGCACATAAACAATACCAAGCATATAAGTGATATGAATAATATAAAGCAATGTAAGATATAAGAGAGATATAGTTTAGAGATAGTGGCTCAAACACAAACACCAAGATATGTTTCGAGGTTCGAGCCATTGCTCTACGTCCCCACCTTCACACAGAAGGATTTCCACTATGTCCATACCGGACCTCCCACACAGGGAACCTCCGCCGAGGAATTTACAAGTACAAAGTTAGGAGTATACAACTTCTCTCTCCAACACAACCACCTCTACACAAGAGGCAATGCACAAAGCCAAAACAACAATCACTTCTACACAAGAGGGATAAAGGCATAAAGTCAAACTCCATCACAATCACCTCTACACAAAAGGGATAACCACAAACCCAAAGCACAACCTCCTCTACACTAGAGGGATAGGCACAAAAACAAAGCAAAGGAAAGATGACAACACTTGGTGATCACAATAGACCACAAACAATATTTCTCACAAAAATAAGATCCTATGATATGATAGAGATGATAGCTCAAGTGTGAGAAAATAAGGTATTTGGAAAACAAATCACAAAGAAAAATACTTGAAAAAATACTAGATAGAGATAGAAACAAAGATCAAAACCAATTTTCCAAAGACTCTATTTTTCTTTAATTTTTCCAACCCTTGAAAATAAATAAAAGATAAATCTTTTTCGCACAAAAACTCTTCAAAAACTTGCTGCAAAAACACTTGTAAAGATGGGAAAATAGCTCTCTAAATTTTTGTACAAAACAGCCTAAGAGATGGCTTATTTATAGCCTCTCAAACAAAAGAGCCGTTGCAACAGAAAATGGCCAGATTACCCTTCCGGTCGACTGGCCCAACGGTCATATTTTTGACCGCTGTGCCTCCGGTCGACCGGACACAGCCTGTCGGTCGACCGCCCGGTCGACCGGCAGTACCCGAGAGTGGGTACTTTTCAGTCGGCCGACCGCGTGGTCGACTGGCCTTCTAGGCTATTTCGTGCATGTATCTTGTGCACATCGGTCGACCGACCACTGGTCTGGTCGACTGTCCGGTCCACCGCCAGCAGTATCTGGCTGATATTTCAGAACTGAAAACTTGGTCAATTAATCTCCAATAAAATCTCATAAATACTCATAAATTTCACAAAAGTAAGTTCTTGTTAGATCTTTAAATAACAAATATGTGTGACCAAAAATCAAGACATATTACAAACTATCTGAACTATTTTTTGTGATATAAATTATTTGTCTTTAAACAAAAACTGTATTTTTCGAAAACCAAACTTTGAAATGGAAATCCGATTTTTCCCAAACTTGTATAAATACAAAAACATGATATTTAAACACATTTGAATCATATTGTATTTGGATAGAAGACAATACATATGTAAGAGATATACCTATGTTTTTGACATGAAATCCAAAATAGGTTTTGTTAATACCAAAACTCTAAACACATGAAATAAAACATCAAAATAAGTTTTTCCAAATATGTGAAGCATAGATGTATATAGATGAAATCAAATATACATTAAACCATGTAAACTTATTTTGATTCTATCTATTCATGAAAACCATATATATGTATAGTTGAAATCCAAAAATCGATTAAACCGAAAACCAAACAAATTGAACTTGTGTGTGTGTGTGTGTGTGAACTTGAGCATATCAACACTATCTTTCTTTACACAAGATCTAAACACAACTAAACTAAACACAACCGAAGTCTTCTTGTAGAACTCTTTCTCCAAGCCGACTCGATCCAAACACGATCCAAAGAGCTTGACTCAATCGAGTGCTAGATGCGATCTTGACGTGTGAGCTCTTAAATCCAAATGTGTTAGCTCCCAAAAATTCTTTTGTTGAAGCTAAACACCTACTAATTTCGTGATCAATAACTGAAACTATATAAACATAAGATCATTAGTAAACTAACCTTCATAAGTTAGTCATCATCAAAACTAAGGTGAAATACCTCTGGGCTAACACCTTGTAGTGAGAAGTTAGTGACAGTAAGTGAAGTAGTGAAAGTGGCACCGGAAGGCAATGGGTGGCGATGGTGATAACCGCCAATGGTAACGATGATGAATGATCAGTGGTGGCGATCGATAATGGTTGTTGACAATTGGGGTGGCGATGGTGTGTGGTCGGTGATCAGCGATCGACGGTTGGCAGTCAGTGGTGGTTGGCGGCAATGGCTGGTGATTGGCGTCGGTGATCGACAGGTTGGTGGTAGTCAGTAGCAGTGGTTAGTGTTTGGGTGGCGGTAGTGGTGGTTAGCGATCGACTGTCGAGGACAACAATCAATGGCAGTGACTGGCGATTAGGGTGGCAGTAGTGATGGAGATCATTGGCACTGGTCGGCAATAAGGGTAGTGGCGATCGACAGTTGGCGACGATTTGGGGTGGGTGGTTGGAAATCGGCAATGGTGATCAGTGATCGATGGTGACAGGTGATAGTGATGGCCGGTGATTGGGGTAATGATGGTGGTGATCGGTGATCAACGTTCACTGATTGCAGTGGCGACAACAGTGGGCGGCAGTGGTAGTTGTTGATGATGGTGGTCGACAATTGGGATTGTGGGGTGGTTGGCGATTAGAGTAGCAGTGGTTGGCGATTAGAGTAGCAATTGTCAGTGATCAATGGTCTACTAATACAGTGGGTGGGCGAGGGCGGTGGTGGTGGTTGATGATGGTGATCGGCGATTGGCAGCAATGATCGACAGTCAGTGGTGGCAGTCAGTACTGGTGGGTGGTCATCGATTAAGGTAGTGGTTGGTAATCAACAGTCACCCATTTGTGGTGGCTGTGACGAGCGGCTGGCGGTGGTCGGTGGCGGCGGCAACGGTAATTACCATGTTAGTACAAGACAATGGAGGGATAAATAATGAGAATAATTAATAGGGTTATTTTGAAAAATAGATTATTTATGAATTCCCCTCAGGTAGGAATATAAAACACCCACCACCAACGGTGGGAATTATATTCTCACGAAATGAAAAAGTTTGACTCCCATAAGAATCTAATATTCCTGAGAAAGTTGAGTGAACCAATGCCAAATAAAGAAATTTTGCATGGGAATCAAGAATTCCCAAGTAAATTCTTACGTGTCAAACACACCCTCTTTCCCTTTTTAGGAGAAAATAATGCAAGACATCCTACTCAAAATATATTAGAACAAAGAAATATTTTATACATATACAATGACAATGCCAATAACTGCTAACTCTGGAGCTTGTGACATATTATTAAAAGAAGATTTATCTATCTCCACAACATAGATGAAATTAAGAAGGCAAAAATGCTATCTTTACAAACATGATAGATATTGAGAGCTTGACTTCTAATATAAAACCTATTGTCAACATCTGGATATTTTTAGTATAAAAAGTGTTGTCAACATCTGGATTTGAAGAAGGGAAAAGCATGTCAATTTATAGTTGAAGACATTGAACTTTATTTTGTATTTTCATTTATTTGTATTTCTCAAGTTTGTCTTTTATTTAATACCATATCGATTTTGTGAACTCAAAGCTTGTAAGGCCTATAAATACAAGTCAAGTAATTTAATTTAACTGAATGAAGAATTTTGAGAATTGTGAGTTAATTATTTGAGATTAGGATTTAATTCCTATTTACTTTTTTAAAACCTAACCCTAATATTCCTTCTCTCTCTCTCTCTCTCGCCCCCTCCTGAGCCACCAACTCCTCTCCCATGTTCATCTTCTCTCTCGTTCTCCCTTTCTCTTTCAATCTCTCTCCCTCTTACTCTCTCTTTCTACCATATCATGCAGCTGGTAACCCCACCATCACTCCTCACCCTCGTTCGTTCTCTATTCCCGTGTTGCCAACGCCTTGATCTCGTCCCCTTCCCACAACTCCACCACTTTCACCATCTCTCTCACCTGCATCGAACCTCCATTATCAACTTCATCCTCTTCTTCTTCTTACCTTCTCCGTCAGCGCTAATTCACCGCGGATCTCTCCTTTCATTGTCGGCCTTCCCAAACCCCCGATGATGATGCCTATAACCCATCGTGCCTGCTCCGCCTCACCATCAAGCCCTTACTGCATCCATTATCACTATTGCCCGTCTCCTCTTTCTTTGACTTCGCTCCACGTTGATGAGGCCACACCATCACCCTTACCTTTTTCGTAGTGCTGCAACAACTCGTGTTCAAGATAAGACCTGATCCAAGAAGAAGCTAGGTTGAATTCCCTCAACTGACCCAACCTGACCCGCTTCAAAGCTCAATCCGATATCCACTCAAAAAAACAAGCGAACCCGACCCGCTCCAAATCCACCCGAGATCCACAAACAAAAGAAGATGGGTTTAAGTCATAAACCGGAGTGCTACAATAATCCAACCCGAACCTACCAAGCTACAACAATAGATCCATGCTACAGTCCAGAAATAGACCTGTTACTACAGGGGTTTGTTTTTGGGTGTAACTCTCACATCTGGTGTTTGATTTAGGTTTTTCTCGATCCGCTGAGTTCGTGGAGACGAGAGCTTCGTACCATCATCCTCTACAGGTCGCTGAGATCTCTGTGATTCTCAGTAAGTAATTTTTTTTAACATGTTCTATTTATTTGTGAGTTGTTATCTGCCTGTTTTATTTTATCTATTTAATCTGTTGCCCCAAATAGTTCGATTATAAGATCCTGATATATCATGTAATTGCTAGTCATTAATATTGCATGCATAACTGTGCCACTTAACATAGTATTACATCAGTATATTTAAGATTAGGACAGTACCACTGTGATTGTGTTAATTTGTTAAAATCCATCCGGCTTAATTTTAGTTTTAACTGTTTTCTACCCAAGAATATTTTTTTTAGTGAAACATAGCGACCTTTTGTTCTATCACTGATTTCAAACCCAAACACGCATCACGTTTCACATAAAAAAATAAACACAAATCAAAGACAAAAAGACATAGTTTTATGACTTTTGTCCTCAAAAAAAATAGAAGTCCAAGTTTACTTTACTTTTATTTCTCTCTTTGCTTGTATTCAAAAGCTTAAATTCACTTCAGGTTCTAAATTTTCCTCACATCACATATTATGGTGTCACATTGATTGGACATACATTGTATATTTATTATTACATTCTTTCATTCATCTTGTAATAATCTAATCACCTTGTCTTAATGTCTAATTCATGGAGGATATGATTAATGAAAGTAAAGAAGATAATACTAAATAAAAATCAGTTAAATCGGATTTATATGGATCTATTTGGTTACTTGAAGATAAAAAGGGATATTGCCAAATCCAGAACAAATCAAACAGATAAAAACCAGTCAAAACTAGATTTTTAAAGATTTATTTAGTTAGCTTGAAGAATCAAGGAGATAGAGACAAATTCAGAAGTCCAAATGCAACCATATCAATATCTAAAGGGATATCTAATAGATTGGGATGTATATTCAGAAGAGTCACAGAGATAAAACACAATCCAATAGAAGATTGAAAGATAAATAAAAATTTATCTCCAACTTATCTCTAACCTTATCAGAAGATCTTTTCTATTGGGCAAGCGATTTTGTCCATATCTCCACACGCATTCCCCACTTCATTTTCTCCTATAAATACTGCAATTTTAGAAGGCAAAGAGAACAATCGAGCGGAGAAAGACTTTAAGCTAGTTTTTTTACTCTAGTATAGTGTAGGTTTTTATTTTTTTCATGTAATTTTTGTTTTCATTTATGTAATTCAGAGGAGAGAAGAGTTTCATGAGAGAATGAGAGTGAAGATTGTACCGAGAGTGACACCGGTGTATATTTGGTGGGAGAAAGTTCCTTGTAAAATTTCCTTGAATCAAATGAAAGATTACAGTGGATTAACACTCTGACTACAAGGGAGGAAAGATGTTTAGACTTGAATCTCCCCTTTGTTTAATGCTGGGTTCTTGATGTGGCGGTAGAAAGTGAATCTTGTTTTCTGTTGACCGGGTGAACGTCAGGACCTCTTGAGAATCCTCTCTTTGGATGGCAGACGGAGTAACACAGCTCATGTCGACCAGGAATCTCAAAGAGATTGTAGGCAAAGATTAACTTGTATGCAGCAAGTTGCTTGAAGAGTTGCACTTTCTTTCTTTTCGTGGAAGTCTCGGGGCTTCTATAGCTCACAAGCGAAATTCTTCTCCAAGAATTATCTCATCAATCGACCCCTTCTCCCTAGCAAACGGGGCTATTTATAGAGGTTTCAGGGGTGAACGTGCCCCCTAAAAACACTCCATAATGGGGGTTAACTTCCTCATTATGTGGGCAGTAATTGACCCAATAACGAGGGCAGTTGTAACTGAGACACGGGTTTCAGCCCTCGCGCCTTGGTGCTGAAGCAATATTGAGATGCGGGTTTTGACCCTCACGTCTTGGTGCTGCAGTGATGCTGAGACGCGGGTTTCGATCCTCGCGTCTTGATGCTGCAGTGAACGCGGGTTTCGACCCTCGCGCCTTGATGCTACAGTGAACGCGGATTTCGACCATCGCATCTTGATGCTGCTGTGATGGCTATGATTAGCCCTGCGTCTGGAGTTTGGACTCTACTTTTTGATGACTTGTCTTTTAGTATTTTTTAGACAGCCTACAGAACCCCCTACAAAGTTTTCCGATATTCCGTGATTGACTGGGACGAATTTCGAAATACTTTGGACTCTGGTTTAATTCATACTTCTCATGATTGGACTGACAATCATTTGAGATGCTCTGAGCTTGATCCTGTCTGGAATATGGTCTTTCGTGAGTGTACTGTAAAACCCATTGAAGCTGCCAGAAATGACCGTGGTGAGTATCTAGATACGCAGTCTAGACCTCCCCAGTGCTCTGAGTTTGTTGTTGGTGTACTTTGAACCAGGGGTAAACAATCATCTGCTTGTGCCAGTGTACTGTTGAACTGAAAAGACTGAATGCAAGTCCTGTAGACGCAGGGGTCATGTTACTTTAAAGACGCAGTCCTCACTTGGAGTGGGGACGCATCATTAGTTTGCTATAGAGACGCGGTTCTTGTAGGGATGCGTCTTTTGAGATGAAGACGCAGCTTTTCGCTCTGTGAACTAGGCACGACTTTGGCCTTGCTGAAGAGGCGCAACTTTTTGAAGGAACACGGTTTTCCGTTAAACACGCATCCGTGTTTTGGGCGTGTTGCCACGTGTCCGGCAAAGTTGAGGGGACATCTTCCTTTTGGCACGCAAATTTTCCGCTGCATTTAATATGCATGCCATGCGTCAGACAAGGATTAGGCGTCGAGCCAAGCGCCGCGTATCTGTGCGAATCACTGTGCCTATAAAATACAACAGTCTTTCAAGAGTCATCATTAGACTCTTCTTCTTCGCTGAGCCTTTTAGGGTTAAGAAAAGCTCGAAGCTTTTTTCTGTTTTCACCATCTTCAACACCGATTCCACGGTTGCGATGGCACCAAAAGCCAAGCATGTTGCTTCGTCCTCGAAGGCTGTTGCTCCTGAGACTCAAATGGGCGGTTCTTCCATGCAGGAGGCCCCTATTTCAGGTAGTACAACCATCTGATCTGGGTTTCCGCCATTAATGGAGGCTTATAGAGTTCTTTCAACTCCTAAGTCCCTCTTGAATGTGAACCGCCAACACGGGGCTCGTGCCCGTGTTTGATCGTCAAACGCGGTTCTTGAATTGGTGGACAAGATGCGAGTTTGATGACTTCTGCATCTTTGCTTCATCAATCTGAGTCTATATCTGTTTGCTGAACGCGGGCCTCATTGAGCCCTGTGTCTTGAGTTCAGCACACAAAATTTTTTCTAAGTGTGAGGAGTTCAGACGCAGACTTCTTATAATTCTTGCGTCTTGTAAGATCAGATGCAGGTTTTAATGAATCTCGCGTCTGAATCCTATACTTAGAAATTTTTTCTAAGTTCTGGATTTTGAAACGTGGGCTTCATACAAGCCTCGTATTCTTTGAGTCTGGACGCAGATTTTGCTGGTCTCCGTGTCTGGATTCCCCTTGTGTTTGATTTTCAAACACTTAAGCATTTTCTTTTAGGTTTCTAACTAAGTGTTGTTCTCTTCGCAGTACGATACTCCTCCAATTCTTTGTCTAAAAAGTGCCACTTTGGGTATGTAGGTGGAGCTGATCGTAATCTGACCTTCTGCTGCAGAAAACTGCTCCTGTAACTACTAGCAAGTCGAAGGAGCGAAAGGAGAGGATCTCTAAAGCCAGTATGATAACCCTCCGAGAGATTATCTCTGATGGACTGTTTGAGACAGATTCTCGCACTCCATTATGGAAGCCTGTCTTCTTCTTTGGTGACGACATTGATGAGGAAGATAGGATTTTGCACGACGGAGATTATAAGTGGCTCCATCAGATAGGGGATAGGAGGTTCTTTCTTCCTAATATGGAGAGAATGTATCCCCTATCTTATCTCCAGCATATGTCTGTTCACCGTGCGATGGACATGGATCTTTCCCAATTTGTCTCTGGTGTCTCTCTTGGCAGACTAGGTGCCAAAGAAATACACTCTGCCGGCCATGGGAAAGAGGTCTTCGATTTATTCCCCGGATTGGTCAGGTCTGAATATCTGAGAGGGGAAACCCCTCAACTTGGCACCACCTTCATCAACCAGTTCATGAAGGTCAGGGGTGATTTTCCCATCGACTTTCACGCGCTCGGGTGGGTTCATTCTTCCAACAGATCCTAGTGGGGCAAGATGGTTGGATTTGTCCTTGTCGAACTTGGAGTCTGCTGGAACAAGTGGGGCTGTACCACTCGATTAGGGCTGTGCAGTATGGCCTCCCGCAAAGCTCCCATAATTTCTATGGCATCCTGGAGCACTATAATCCTTTGACGGGCATATTTTTTACCCCGGTCGGAGAGATGGGGCTCGCTCTTCATGAGCTGTATGAAGTCTTAGGGCTTGTTATGGGAGATGCCCCTTATGAAGAATACGTTCTGACTTCTGAAGAACTTCACCTCTTGAAGAAGGAGAGTCCTCAAGTATACGAGACATATTGGTAAGTGTTGTGTCACTTCCACATCTGCGGTCAAATAACCTCCTGGAGGAACAGGGGTGTTAAGCAGATGTCCTGGACGAGCTACCTATTCAACGGTATAAATGAGAAAGATAGCTCAGTGACCAGTCTGGCTCCTTGCACTGACGAAGAAATTGCTGAGAGGATCAACGCCTCTACAAGCTCTTACACCACGGAGTCAAATAAGGATACTTTCAAACCTGACACGGTCTTTGAAAGTTTTCATCATCAAACCCGAGTTCCCATTTCTGACCGGGTGCTATTGGCGGGCTTTCTTATGCTATGGCTGAAGCGCTGTGTGGTGCCAATATTGCCACATGAAGTAATTGTCGCCGATGTGGTGTACCTGGCAGTTTTGCTGGCCTATGGAAAGTCTATCGCCCTTCTCCCAGCAATGGTGGCTGAAATTCAAAGCAGATTATGGGCTCTGGTTAAAAGCCTTTGCCAAGTGGAGGCCATTGTCGACTCCAAGGGTAGACCAGAGGTTGACTCGGAGGGAAGGCCGAGGGTAAAGACCCCCAACCCCAGGATCGAGCTTCCATATACGTACTTGATGGCTTGGTACGTTATGCACTGCCCTTCACTGATGACGGCGGTGCCTCTATCTGAGGGGTTTGTCCCTTTTGTGCAGAAGCTGGAGAATTCGAGCTGGTCCAACTACTATATGTTCTTCGTTCGGAAATGTATTCTGAACGCTTCGAGCTATCAGCTCGACCGTTGCTTCCCGAGATTGCTGGTGCATCTTACGGGGATAAATTTTCTGACCTTACGGGACCAGATGATTTCACAAGGCTACCATCGGTTGTCTTCTGGTGGCTGATTAACATTCGACCTGGGTATCTGCTCTTTCGGCAAGGGAACTCATGTACGATCGAGCCTTATATGCCGAGTCGTTTTGCTCGACAGTTCGGTTATGACCAATTATATATTGGTAACCCCAATGCTAATCTCTCCTTCAGCGGGAATTTATTTAAGGGTGCTCGGGCATGGTACTATAGCGTGGCTGGAGGGACAAAAGCTGTTTTTAGCTTGCCTCACAAGACGCCCAACTGTTACACTAGCCTCAGCTTCTGTACTTGGTATCCCTGGCTAGCAAGATGCCTGGTTTCAGAATAAATACCTTATGCATTAAGAGCATCAAGGCATCTTATAAGGACAAATTGGAGTCCAACCAACGCGTGCGAGGTATGGACGAATATCAGGTAGCCGAGAAAGAAACATGAGGGGAAACAGGGACAGGACCGAGGGCAGCAGCAGCCAAAGAGCAGCCCATTAAAAAGAGTCGGCAGGCTGTGTCCAAATGTTCCCATGATTCTGTTTCCAAGGGCGAGCCTACGCCGAAGAAGGCTAGAAGGGAATCGGGGGCTGAAGCTCCAATGTCTGAGGTAGTCCCTTCTGGTGTTGAGGAGCAGAGGGAGGAGGAGGAAGAGGAAGAGGAGACCCCCCCTCTTCGTCCTCGTGGTCTACGCAGCAGGGGCCCCATGATCCTGGAAGAAGGGGAATTTGCAGGTGAAACCATCATAGCTGAAGAGGCTGAGCGACCTAAAGTTGACTTGGTCGGGAGGGATGATGTTGAAATCCCAGGGGTTTCAACTCAGCCTGGGCCTTCTTCAGTTTATGAGAGGAGGGCTGAGATGCAACAGCCTGGGTCTCCCAGTGTATTAATGCCCACTTCACGGGTTGTTGATCCCAGTCCTACTACTGGGGTGCTCAGTAGTAAAGTCTCGATTGCTGAGCCCGCTTGTGTTGAACTGTCATCTTCATCGTCCGAAGAACATGGGTATTATTCTGGCGAAGAAGTTGATTTCGGCGATGAACTTGCTCTTCCTGATACGAGCAAATTTTGCATATTTCAGAGAAAGAAATACAAGGATCCGACCCTGTGACGACTTCACCGATAGCAATAATTGCTGCTACCGAAGTACTTTCCTTGTTTTCTTGAACCGTCTCCTTCTCAAGTTAGGGAAGGGTTATGACATTTACTTTTGATTTTCAGGGCTGTCTCTCGACAGTGAAGCCACCACCTCCTCTTATATCGAAGAGATGATTCAAGAGCTTGCCCAGCAAGAGGGCCCTGAGGCTCCAATTACCGGGATGCCTCAAGAAAGTGCGACCGTCGAGGTCGGGGAGGCCTCAACCCCACACGACCTATCCAGGAACTTGCCATCTTTAGACCCTCAACTTGGTAAGAGAATATTGACGCATTGAATATTCTTCTTTTTATTGTCATAGTTAATGTTTCAGTGGTTTGCAGAGAGAAATAGAGTAGCTCAAGCAGAGAATCCTGCGGCAAGCATTGATGCAGAAGGTAGTACAGTTCAAACCTCGACAGAAGAACCCGATCTCGCAAGGTTTGCTGTTACTCCTGTCGCAGTGCAGGATGCTATGACAATAACCGTCCCGGAAGTATCGGTGACTACCTCAGCACCTGACAAACCTATCATCGGCCTCACTCCTGTGCAAGATGAACTAACTCCCGTCTCTCGCCCTGTTATGGAAAGGGGGTCCTGGAGTACATCAGCAGAGTTCTCTCCAGTTAATGACATCATGGAAGAGCTAGCACGTCAAATGGTGCAGCAATTCTTTACTTCCATGAGATCTTGTATTGACCTCATCCTTTCTGGGGGCAGCTCTTTCGAGTTTTCCTGAATACTTCTCAAAAATCAGATCGAGAATATTAGTCATACTGGGAGTCCTTCGCAGGCTAGGGCATGCCTGATGCTGGTGGAGCAGCTGGGGAGCCACCTGAAGGAGCTCAAGACTCTGGAGAATGCTGGCTCAGTAGATGAGGCCCGGATAACTCTGAGTAAGCTTCTTACCACTCAAGAACATGAGCGAAAGGAGACGGAGGAACAAACAGCTGAAGAGGCCCGTCATCTCCAGCATTTCCAAGCTGACCACCAAAGGCTGATTGGCGATTCGACGGAATCTGAAATCGTCATACAGAGTGCAGAGTAGGTTATTGTCACTGCTCGAGCTACCATAGCCAGGGCACAAGCCTTGATCGAGATCAATGAGCAGAAGCTTGCTGCTGCTAGAAAAAGATTGAAGGAGCTGGAAAATGCCAGGACACAGGTTGAAGAAAACCTCTCTGCTCATTCCTCCATATTGGGGTCTCTTCAAGCGCAACTGGCTGCGAAGAGATTTTTGTCTGAGGAGGAGCTGCGGGTCCAAGCTCTGATGGAGACTGAAGAGGCACGTCAACACGAGATGCATCGTCTCCGGGAACAAATCCGTTCTTTGGCGAAGCAGAATTATTAGCCTTCTTCTCCTTTTTATATTGTTCATTTTTTTTAAACACTCTATTTGTCAAGAGTGTCTGTATTACTTTTATCATTTTTGAATCAAATAATAAAAATCTTCCAAGTTTTGCTCCATCTTTATCCTTTCAAGTTCTTTGCTAGCTGTAGATGAACTCAATTTTCATAACCGTAGTCTTTGACTGTTTGTGAAACGTAGTCTTTAGTTGGTCTTGAATAATAAACTCAGGCTGAATTGAGTTCTTAAGCGATAGTAGAGACGCAATTCTGGGAAACGTAACTCTGACCCGCTAACGGAGACGCCGTTCAAGCTCATCAGGGAAAACGCGCGAAATTTTCTTTTTGATAGAGACGCGGCTCTGGTTATGGAAGGACGCGGATCCATGGACGCGGCCTTTAATTCTGTCAGGATGCAGAATTGAGGATGTAGTGGAGGCGCGGTAGGCTCCTCAAGACTGACGCATGGATCTCAGCTAGTTGATGGGGCGCGACACCGGCTCAGTAGTGACGCAGCTCTGGCCCCTTGATAAGGCGTAAACTCAGGCTATATTGAGTTTATGATGGAGATATGACCTTCATCTCGCAATGGAGGCGCAGTTCCGGGCTCCTCAAGAGTGACGCGAGACTTCTCTGGTTGTTGAGGACGTAAGCTTCAGAACGCAGCTTTCAATATGATGCGGACTCAAGACGCAATCTCTGAATGGATCTAATTCGCTGAGGAGACGTGGCTCTGAATCACCCCAAGAGACGTGGGCGCGGCCCTTTCGAAAGGGATGAAAGGAACGCGACTTTTCGGGTTCATGAAAGGACACGGATCTCAGGACGCGACCTTTCAATCTGTGCTTGACGCAACCTCCTAAGCGTTACATGCAGCTCGTCTTAAAGATTTTGTTAGATCTTTAATTGCCAAGTCGGCGTTGACAATTGGGGACTCGTGTCCTCTGAAGTTTCCCGAAACAACAATCCACGCGTCAGCTCTTCATTAGGCTTTGACGTTAATATCTTTAAATGCCAAGTCGGCGTTGATGATTGGGACTCGCATCCTTGACGTTTCCCGAAACAGCAATCCACGCGTCAGCTCTTCATTGGGCTTTGACGTTAATATCTTTAAATGCCAAGTCGGCGTTGACGATTGGGGACTTGAGTCCTTGACGTTTCCCGAAACGGCAATCCACGCGTCAGCTCTTTATTGGGCTTCGACGTTCGTGCGGGAATTACAGCCGATGGCTCTGAATTTTACGCCATTAATTACAGGCCTTATGGGTTGTTTATAAATAGGCCTCGCCCCCTTAACAGTCAATTGCTTAGACTATTTCCCCTTAAGAGCAGGCGCTCTAAGGGACTTCATCTTGACTTAATCTTCTTCTTTCAATGGGATGTACCCCCATGGACAGCGAAGACTCAAAGCTTTCGTGCTTTCCTTTAATCTTTCCTAAAGATTATCACTGTCAAGTGATTTCAAGATAAAAAAGAGTCCCTCTGAGCACCTTTAATACCCGCGCCTTGATGCAGAAAGTTCAACCTCTAGCGGGTTCTTCTGCAGGTAGGAATTAATTGTCACCATGACATACTCAGCCCAACATGAGTTTCAGTTTTGCTGTCCCTTGAAGTGATTCACTCTCTTGACCTTCTCTTGAGGTCTGACTGGTGTACCCATTATTTGGAAGTCACGCCTTTTAGATTTCTTGATGAAGCGCGAATTGATTGAGTCTGAACTCTAACTTAAAGTTCTTTGGATGCAAGTGTGATGAACTCTGTACCTGGACTGTGAGACGCGAGCTTTGCATATAGAGCTCGCGTTTGAGGTTGTTGACTTAAAAGAACTTTAATTCTAGTCAAGGCTTCAGACTTGGATGTAGAAACCCTTGTTTCTCGAACAAGGATGTGGCAATTTTCGCGTCTGGTTCCCTTTGCGTCAATTATTTTGGATGCGGGTCTAACACAAGACCGCGTTCAGACCTGTGTGTATCTAAGATCCACAACTTCGATCGCGTCTGTTTCTGTCACAACAGGATTTTGACTTTCTGCGCGGGTCATCCCTGCGTCTGAAGTTTACAGCTATAGCCGCGTCTGTTCTTCAATCTTTCTGTTTCAGAATTCTGACCTTCTGGTTTTTACTTCTCGCAAGTAGCCTCAATCATCCTTTTGCATATTCGCTGGGCCCTTGGGAGAATATATCGGCCAGTGAACTTGTTCGATGGTCGACCATTAGAGGAGAAGTCATGGCTCCTGTTTATGGGAGACGAGGATTTGCGCGACTGATGATATCCGTCAAGACCTCATTGAACATAATGCACCGACAGTACCCCAGGCTCATCATGGTCACAGTGGGTATGGCGGTGGATATGGTGGTGGGTAAGGTCATCTTGCAGGTCACTGAAAAGAGGACGTCACCTGTAAGGTCTCGGATTCTCCCTTCACCAGTCTTATCCTAGAAGTGACATCGACGAAAAATTCATGCTCATTGGATGACTTTCTGGTGATAGAGATGTTCATCAACGAAGGGTCATGACCTATACCAGTTGGTCGGGTGGAATCAGAAGGCTTTGCTACATTTCGACCTCAAGAAACACCGTTATTCTTGGCCAACGATGGACTCCTTCGATGTTTACGTCATGCATCATGATGTAATCAGTATCCGATCATTACCATAGTGCTCAGCCCTTCTTTGGCGCCCTTCCAAACATCTTGTATTTGGAGTGGTGAGCATGCTTCAAGGAGTGAGTGCAACCTTTTATTGAGAGATAGGGACTTCTTTGTACTCCTTTATTGTAACACTCAATCTTATTGTATAAGAGAGCGTTTTGTATCACTTTCATATGTCTGGACATAAATAAAAGTGACATTTTTTTTCTTGTCTCCTTCCATTGTCTTGAATTCCCTTTTTGTATTGAAAGTCAGACGAATAAAAGTAAAGGATCTTTGGCTTGCTAAAAACATGATAATATTCTTAACGAGTCAAAGTTTGTAGAAAAATCCTGTTTCAGGAAATTCATCAATGCTGTCAGAGGTGTGATATTAACTTAACGGATTGAATACAGTCTTGTCAGAACTGTGATGTTAACTCGACAAGGGTGTGAGTCAGGGGTGTGATATTAACTTAACGCAAGAGTGTTCCAGCCTCATTTGGGAAAACTGAAAGTGTCACTATCATAGGTGTAATGTTAACTTGACAGTGAGGATAATGCTAGAGGTATAATTTTGAACTTGGCATTGGTCATCTTGACTTCGACAAGGAAGTCCGAGGGAAAGTCATGGCCATAAGTGTATTGTTGAACTTAGCAATGACCTGGATGCTAGAGGTGTAGTGTTAAACTTAGCATCGTTCATTTTAGCTTCGATATGGAAGTCTGAAGGAAAATGACTGTTAGAGGTTTAATATTGAACTTGGCAGCAACTCAATCACTGTTAGAAGTGTAATGTTAAACTAAACAGTAATTTGTTAGAGGTGTGGTATTAACTTGACAGAAATTGGCTCGTGATGGGAGCAATTTGAGGACCTGCCATTCTACTGATGAGAAGTGACAAGTAGAATTTAAAATCTCAGAGGTGTAATTTTAACTTGACAGTGATTGATTTACGATATAAGCATTTTTGAGGACTTATCATTCTATTGATGAGAGTTGACAAGTGAAGTTTGAAGTGTCAGAGGTGTAGTGTTAACTTGACAAATTTGACGACTTGCTACTCCATCTAGAGCTGAGACAAGTAAGATTTGTACTTACTAGTGAGTATTGAGATTTTTCATTGCCAGAGGTATAATGTTAACGTAGCAGTGGCTGTATTTTATGGACCTACCATTCCGTGTATGAGAATTGGTAAGAGATTTTGGAGGAGGGAGTGGGACCAAGTCCACTTAGGATTTTTAGCAAACCCTCAGCTATCAACGGATTTGGTGTGCCTTTACCAACTACCATTTGAGTTGGGCTAGCCATACTATTCCCCTTAGCATGATGAGTTATCGAAGACTTATGTTGGGCTTAGAAGCCAACATTTTCCCCTGTCCTTAGCCGCCGGAGGCGTCGGACGTTAATGAAGGTAGAAATACTAAAACCCAAGTTTCGCCTTTTGTTGCTTTCTCAATATATACATCATACATCACGGTGCAGTCAGTGCTCAATTAGCTTGTCACTGGTCTATCGTGATATGACCTTGTAAAGGAAAGAAGCTTTTCTTGGATCTGGAGTTTAGATCAGAGGTGTAATATTAACTTGATCAGAGGAAAAGTACTATTCAAGGAAAATACTTCTTCAAGAATCTGTCGTTGATCGGCATCATGAGTGTATCGCCATTTGAAGTTATGAGGCGATATGCTCCATTTGAGTAGACTGACTCTACTACAAATGGTCCTTCCATTTGGGCTGGAATCTTCCTTTTGTCTTATGTGTCATCACCATAGGTCTTCTGACGGCTAAGACAAGGTCACCTTTCTTGAAAGTTCGCGCCTTAACTTTCTTGTTGAAGGCTCTGGTAATCCGGGCTTGGTAGAGCTCAATTTGTTGTTTGACCTGCAGACGTTTATCATCTAAGGCTTCCAATTCTTGGAGTCGCAGTCGATGCTTCTCCTCCTTTGTCATCTCTGTTGTCAAGGCGACACGTAGAGATGGAATTTAGATTTCTAGTGAAAGCACGACTTCACACCCATATACCAAAGAAAATGGCGTAGCTTTAGTTGGGGTTCGAACAGTTGTTCGATAGGCCCATAAGCATTCACCTAACTTGTCATCCCAGTCACGGTGACTTTTTGAGACGAATTTCTTGAGAAGCTTGCCAATGGTCTTGTTAAAAGCTTCTGCGAGACCATTAGCGGCGGGTAGTATGCCGTTGAGGATACACTCTGGATTCTGAACTTAGTGCAGAACCTCTGGAAAGCCTGACTGACGAACTGGGGTCCATTATCATGGATGATTCGCCGAGGTACACCAAGCGGTAGATGACGTGATGTTTAACGAATTTGATGACATCAGATGACTTTACTTCCTTCAAAGGAATGACTTCAACCCATTTAGAGAAGTAATCGGCTATGGCTAAAATGAACCGATGTCCTTTTGATGATGGTGGGCTGATAGGGCCAACTACATCCATGCCCCACATTTTAAATGGCCAAGTAGAAGTTGTAGAGTGGAGGTATCTTGGTGCTTGATGGATAAAATCACCATGCACTTGGCAGGCGTGACATCTTTTGGTATAAGTGATAGCGTCAGTGATCATCTTAGGCCAATAATATCCCAACCTTTGGAGTCGATCCCAAAGTTTTGGGCCAGGTTGATAGGCTCCACACATGCCATCATGGGCTTCTTTCAATACCTCTTGTGCCTCTTTTTGTGATAGGCAGCGAAGCAAGATCCCGTCATGTGATCGACGATACAGTATTCGTGTGATCACATTATAGTAAAATTTGGGGGCTTTCCTTCTAATGGCTGCCACTTCTTTGGTATCATCAGGCAGGATGCCGTACAAGACATAATCAATGTAAGAGAATCGCCAGTGTTTAGGCTCTGGGCCGGTTGACGACTCAAGAGCTTCTTTGACTTGACAATCTCCTGTCGACTTCTGGTAATCCTCAGAAGCGATTCTTGGGCAACACAGGTCGTGACTGTGGACAAGTATTTTCTCTACTACTCCAGCTGGAAGGGCTAATGAGGCAGCGAGAGACGCCAGTGCATCTGCATGCGCATTTTGTTAGCGGGGTACATGGTCGATGTAAAAGTTCATGAACCTCTCGGCCATGTGGACAGTTGCGTTGTAATAGGGTATTAGATCTTCATGTCTGACTTCGTACTCCCCGCGAACTTGGTTGATGATAAGTTTAGAGTCACCATATGCCTCGAGATTTTTAATGCCAATCTCATCGGCGAGTTGCATTTGATCGGGGTGAGAACTAGCACTAAAAATGTGTATTATGTGAAATCAAATGAAAAGCTCGAATGTGCTTAGTATACCCTCGATACTTCCGTTATAGCATTGGCTTAACGGGTCGTATCCACAGGGAAGGGAGGTGATAGAAGCATTAACAGTCTCTAGTCACGTCAGATGTTAACAATTCTTCTATGTTGAAAGAATGAAAAAGAAAAGAAAATGAAAACAAGCATGTGGTAGGTGAGGAGAGCGATGAAACCGTCGATAAGAAAATAAGAAGAGGAACTTAAAAATGATTTCTAAAACAAAGGTAAAAGAAAACTCATGGCTACTAACTACTAAGTACTCCACTAACCATACTAACCTCTTCGAGATAGTTGCCTCACATTTGGATCCTCGGCCATCACAATCCTTGGATACAAGAAACAATACAAAGCATGGCTCATGGATGGTTCTTTACATTCAAAATATTGCAACAAGAACAAGCTATCACAAGCATCACTCATTACACTACTAGCATGAAATAAAAGAGCATGAAAATAAAAGAGAGTTAGCTTGGTTAGCAAGTTAGCAAGTTAGATGTTAGAATCCATCATCTTTGGCCATCAATGGCTCTTGCAAGAACAAGGCCTTGTAGAGGCAACCCGATTCATGTGGATTATCAAGTAAGTGGTTAGATAGGTTAGTGGTTAGTAGTTAGATTGCCATGAGAAGAAAAACTAGCAACAAAACATCATGTAGAAGATGAAGGAGATTACAATAGAAGAGAAAGGAGGCACCTTTACATAGAGTGTCACTCTCTATTACATCAATCCCTCACTATCTCTCTCTCTATGAATCACTCAGCCCTACTACAATGATCTAAGAAAAAGAAAAGAAAATACAAGAAAATGAAGAACTCTCACCTACTCTACACTAAAATCTAGATCTACTCCTAAAAACGAAGACTGCTCACGTTTGGGCTCTCTGCAGGGCTATTTATAGGGCTCAGAAGGATCCAGAAGACGAGACGGAGCCACGCGTCGAAAATCGACGCGTGGCTCCCTAGGATTGCCGCAGAATCTCAAGGAATGCCATGGAATTGCGGCAATCCTAGGGAATCGTGTCTCTGGATTTCGTCCACGCGTTCGTCTGGCTTCTAGCGGCTTCCAGATGTACCCCTTTTCTGGTACTTTCGCCCGAATATTCGTCTGACAGCTCAGGAGTCTAGGTACAATGCATGTTCTAGAAAATCCTTTGCTTGGCCTCCAAGTAATTGCGGGATTAATTAGCATAAATTGAGCTGAATTAGCCTCTTATTCCATCTTTGCCCTTGGACTTTGGATTTACCTGCAATTAAGACCAAAACACGATTTAGACGATTATTTATTCATAAAAATGTGAGAGAATGCGACATAAAAAATGCATAATTGTAGACTAATCACACCCCCACACTTATTCTTTTGCTCGTCCCGAGCAAAACAAAGAAAGAAAAACTATACTACAAATTTTATTACACCACTTTCGCAGGTGACGCGATTGCACTGAGCGTGTGCAACAAGCCGTTAAACCTCTAGGTTACCCTAGAGGAGGAGTGTTGTCTCCTGAGGGTTTTCAGCGGATTACACCCACAAAATCCATAAAGAAAGAAGACAAATGTTAGTGTTTTAAAAACACATTTTGAAAGAGAGACAAGTTTTCAAACTATTTTTGCAAAAATATAAGTGATCTAAGGTCATAAGTCCGCCTATAATCATTCTTCCTTAAACTTAGTCTCTATGCAAGATCTTGTCTTCAATTAAGGTAAGAATTCAAAATTGGATTGAATATTTTATCCTTCATAAAACCTAGATAGTATGCACACCGTGCTTAGTGAAGATTTCTGGGATTTCAACTCCAACCACCAAGCCATTTATTTATTTATATATATATATATATTTTTTCTGCTTTTTTCTTCCCTTAGTTTAGGCTTTCTAGTTTACCCTTGTAGCGAGCCTATAACCGATGACTCCCAAACCAGACGGTCTTAGGGCACCAGATGAGAAAACATCCCTCGGGTTTAAGGTCTCGAGTAAAAAAGGCCACGAAACTAAAGGGGATTATTTATTTCCTTTACCACCGTTAGGCGTGAATAATCATGCTTCTTGAGGCACAATTATCCAGCTCAATAAGTGATGTTTTATTTATATATATATATTTTTTTTCTTTTCTTTTTTTTCTTTTTTTATGGCCTTTTTGGTCTTTGTTTCCATCCCAAAAATGTGTAAGTGTGAAGTGCATACGATCTAAGGCAAGAAATTCAAGATAAAAATATCTCCCCAATTTTTTCTTACTTAGCCTAGAATTTTAAACAAGATCTATTATTTCAACTAGGTTTAAGATGTCATAATTAAGGCTTTCTTAATTTCTAAGATACATCTTAATTTTCTTAAAAATAGATCAAAACTTTGTCTCTTATTTCAAAAAGTTTTAAAGAAAGAGAAAATTTCTATACAAAAGGAAAGATTTCTAAAAGTATCCTAAAAGAAGTGTAAAAGAAAGAAAGTCTAAAAACTCTAAGTTAGTAAACCCTCCCCCACACTTATCTCATGCATTGTCCTCAATGCATCGTGATATATGTATGCATGAAAGAAATAGAGAGGGAAGGAAAAAATTACCTCAAGGTGGTGGTTCCGGTGGCGGCCTGATCGGTCCACGTAAGGCGGCCCAATCATTCTTGCGTGGAGTCCGAAGGAACCCACCAGAAACCTCCATGATACAACCCACTAGAAAGATGCATGCATGTGTGAATTTTATTAGGAATTTTACCCCATCCAATTTCCAAATTTCTAAAATAATTTCAGAGTCAAATTTATCAAGATCCTTGTCCCAGAATGGAGTATGAAAAGATGGAATGATTGATTTGGACTCAGGAGGCACAGGAACTAATACCGACTCAGAAAAAAACTTAAGTCAAGTAAAGGTTCGGGAGTCGAGATCGGTTCAGGAAGTGGGTCCAAATCAAAAGATAAAGCTCAGGTCCACATTCATTTCCCCATAATGGAATGTGACTATCTAAGATTAGTGATTCAAGTTCAGGAATGACAGGTATGGGAATCAAAACTGACTCTAAAATGTTGCTCAAATTGGGTAACATAACAGGAGTCAATAGTGATTCGGGAATTTGAACAAGATCACAAATTGGAGGATCAAAGTCACATTCCTCATTCAGTTCAATTCCACAAAAATGAGAACTTGCCAATTTATCAATGGGTCTTTCAAAAGTATGAAATTGGTCAAGTTCAATATGATCATCATAAGAGATTGGTGATTCAATTTCACAATGAATAGGCACTGGATCCAATACAGACTCGGGAAAAGGAGTGAAATCAGGTGAAGACACCGGAGTCATAATTGAATCAGGAAGTAGAATTGAATCACTAATTTGAGTTTCATGATCATATTTATGCTCAAGTTCAATTTCAGGAAAAGGATAACTTGCCAAAATGTCAATGGGATTTGAGGTGTGGACAAGTTCAGGTAGATGTGCTGAAATTGAATCTTGATTTCCAAAACAACATGACTCTTTGGCTCGGACAGAATGGTTTGTGACATTAAAAATAGGATGAGAATGAAGAGTTTGAATCATCAACTCTATGTCACGGTTACGAGCATTTTGAGCCTGAGTCATGATTTCAAGCATCTTTTTATAAGTCATTGGTTCATCGTTTTGTTGAAAAGATGAAGAGTTGTTTTGGAATTGGTGGCAAAATTGTGAGTCCATCAGATTTTGTGATTTTTGTTTGGACTCACGCATACTCATTTCCAAAATTGATGGTCTTCTATTTTGGACTGGTGGAAATGAGTATGAATCTTGAAAATATTGTGGAATTGGAGAGGTCAATGTTTTGTGAAGTTGTTACTCGGCCTCTTGTAAATTGGCTTCTACTCTCTTTTCAAACTCAGGTTTTTCTTCAATTGGAGGTCCAGAAAAAGGAGTATATGAAGCGGAATCGGGGAATGAATATTGTGGATAATGTGAATATGATGGACAAGGTGGACATGGGGGACAAGGAGGTTGATAATTAAACTCGGGGGACTTGAATCCCCAATTACTCTGTGACGAGTTGAAATTATTTTGGAAATTATAGTGTAACGCCCCGATCCCACGGATACGGGGACGTCACTGCGACGTATATACGTAGGTCAGAAAATGCCCCCACGTATATACGCTAAGCATTAAGTACAACAAGGATCAGAGTACACGACAAAGCGTGATATTCATACATATGCCAACTTAAAAGTACAAGTACAAGTTATCACAAGATATGATAAAATATTACACATTACATGTATCTTTTATCACAACCAAGTCCAAAAGTAAAAGATACAATATGAACACAAAATGCTCACGAGTAGGATGAAGATCTCGTGAGTCAAAAAGAGAAGTCTGGCACAAAGGACTGGAACTAGTCTGCCTGCTCACTAAGAAAAGCTTGATCCTCGGTGGAAGGCTCCACTTCGATCCAAGCTTCGGAACCTGAATATACAAATCCAAGGGAGTTAGGACCTCCCAACAATGAACAGGCTATAGCCAAATGGCTAAGAGACAAGAATATGAGAGTTAGAATAGTATAATGAATACAAATCAACAAGTAATGGAAGCATAAAGAGTAAAAGTCCGAATACAATAGATCCACAGTTAAAGTCCTTTATTATTATTACTTGTCTTACTGTGATATCTAGCTATGTGACCCAGCGTCCCAGGGCACATAGATCCATATCCTAGTAAAGCAAGGTTGTTATTGGAAACCAGCGGGATTATCAACGAACTATGTTTACAGTGGATCCCGTACATGCCGGGATAACGGTCCAGGATTGTTCCGTTGCTTGGTGACGGAAGCCAGCCGCTAGGCTAACAGGAGGGACTTATGTATGCCCTTATCATGATGGTACCAGTAAGGAGGGAGCAAGCACTCCCCTCGGTCCCCTGGAGGCCCTCAGGTCAGACCGGAAATATGATTGTACAATATACCTAATACCACTGTAAACACGAACACATATCGATATCCGCATGTTTCCCCCGACCCACATGTAAGTTGGTCCATTTTATACAAAAGTCAAGTGTATCATGCTTGGTGTTAAGTGATGGCATGATGAAATGGAGATATTCCTTATTTAACAAGTTATGAAGTAAGACTATATAACAACAAGTCATGAAGTAGCAAGAAGTAGCATCCATCGAGTAATAGGTCATGAGGTACCAGTCATGAAGCATAAACAAGAATAATATATCACACATGTATCAAGGGTAAGATCCAAATTAAGAAAGGAAATCAACTATAATAAACAGCCTAAATTAGTCGACTAGGTGGAATGGTTAGTCGACTAATAGTGGTTTCTAGTCGACTAACAGTCTGGACTAGTCGACTAAAACTGGGTTCCAGAGAGTTGGAATTCTGTTTCAGGAAAAGTTAGTCGACTAGGTGGAAGGGTTAGTCGACTAACAATGATTATAAGTCGACCAACAGATACTTAAGTCGACTAAGTCTGTGATACAGAGAGTTGAGTTTCTGATTCAGGAAAAGTTAGTCGACTAGGGTGGGAAGTGTAGTCGACTAATAAAGATTTCTAGTCGACTAATAGATAGTCTAAGTCGACTAAAACTGTGTTCCAGAAAAGGTTACGTTTCAAAACAGATGGGTTAGTCGACTAATACCTAGGTCAAGTCGACTAATCGAGGGAAAACAGAATACAAAACAGAATTTCTGATGGTTGTGTTTGATGGTCCAAAACATGATTTTGAAGCTACCAATATATAAGATAGGTGAACACAAGTAAACTAGGAATTAGACAAGTCTTGGTGAGTAAAAATACTCACAAAGAACGGCTACTTGAAGCTTTACGAGTTCCGAAAAGGTTGTTGTCGACAATATCCCCAACTTGATCCTTAGCGATATAGACGACGATGAGAGATACGATTCCAAGCTAAAAGTAGTGGTAGTTGAAGAGGAGATGAAGACTTAGGTGAGCTTTTGGAGTTGGTAGTTGAGGTTGAGATGGAGGAGGAAGTGGTGAGGGCTAAATCCTTGGTGAAATGAAGAAAAAGGAAAAGAAATGTAAAGGTAATGTTTATATAGGTTTTAGATTTTGTAAAGGAGTTGCAAATAAGGTAAATGAGAGGGGGTATTTGCAAATAGGGGAGGTGAGGTGTCCCTCCTTTGGCCACTTGGCCGGCCATGGAAGAGAGAGAGAAAGAGGGCATTAATGGTGTAACACCCTGATCCCCGGTGTACGTATCACCGTATCGGTACGCGATACAACGTACAAAACTCGATTTGACCTCCGTGGTAGTCCGATTGAGCTGATTTCAATTTCAAAAATTATTTTCTAATATTTGAGATTTTTCACGATTTTCTGGAATTTTTCTGGATTATTTTGGAAAATCTCCGTTGTCGGTGTCGACCGATACCGATAACCAGCCTTCCGATTTTTATTTCACAAACGGAGTAGAATTTTGAGAATCAGCCTTCACCGTATGTCTTAGAATCGTATTATTTACGTTCGGGTATTTTTGGGGATTTTTCTGAATTTATCGAAAATCCGGCCAAACCGCTGTCGCCCGTATCGATGAGACACTCTGGGATTTTTAATTGGCAAACCGGATTGACTTTCTGCAAACCGTTTTCATATTATGTCTCAAGATAATATTTTCTATTTTCTATAATTTTTGGGCACCGTTCGGAGCTAGTCAATTTCTGACCCTATTAAAATAATATTAGATTACATTTTATTTAATTCTTTCTTTTTCTTTCCTTTTTCTTCTTTCTTCTTCTACACAATTCCCCCACCGCCATTAAACCACCGCCATAACCCAACCGACTTCCCCTCTTCATAAATTTCTCTCTCTCTCTCTTCCTCTTTCAAACATTTCTCTCTCTCTTCAAAAGTTCTCTCTCCAAACTCTCTCACTCCTCACTCTCCCTCTCACTCTCACTCTCACACTCTCTCTCCGACTCTATCTATCTCCCTGTGGGCGGCAGACCGCCGCCGGGCTTGCCGCCGGCGCGCCCCGGTGGCCGGCGCGCCACCGGGCTCCACCCCTCCGGCCACGCGGCCAGCCGCCACGGCCGCCGCCCCCTCTTTTCCTTTCCTTTTCTTTCTTCTTTTTTCTTCTTCTTTCCTTCTTTTTTTTTTTCTTCTCCTCCTGTGAGCAGACCCTTTCTCTCTCCCCCTTTTCTTTCTCTCTCTCTCCCCTTCTCTCTCTCTCTCTCTGACCGCCGCCGGCGGCCGGGATCGCCGCCGGCAGGCCGGCCACCACCGCCGGCCAGCTGAGCTGGCCGGCCGGCCCGCACAAGACCACAGCAGCAGCAAACTTGCTGCTGCTGCTGATTTTTTTTCCCTTTGAATGGGTTTGGGTAAAACCCAAACCCATTAATCCTATTTGGTGAATCAAACTCACTACCCGATACCCGTTTCACTTAAGTCATAGGTTTGGGTTGTGGATCTGGACCCGACCCGTTATGAGCCCAAACCCGCATCCAAACTCAATAAAGATAAGTTTACAGAAAACCCCCTTGTACAATTCAATATTTGCATTTAATATTTTTATTTACATATTTAACTCTATTTGTTATGATTTAGTATTCGGGCGATATCGGGAACATCCGGACTCCGATTTGGACGATTCTGGATCCGTTGCGATCGTGGGAACGAGAGCTACTGCTCCACGACCAGTTTGTGAGTGTTTTTATTTTATAAATTATCTTTTTAGTCTATTAATTGCACTTGATTGACTTCTTGATATAAAACATGATCCTGTATATCCTAATTGGTAAACAATATTAAAACACTGTAATAAACACGGTATTTAGTAAATGCCTGACTGATCTCGAGTATGTCCTGTTCCTGTACCACTGACACCCGGCCCACCATAGCCCCATAGGCTTGGACCCTATTATGTCATGCATCGTGACACAGTTAGCTTACATACTGCTCTACAGGTACGCTAGGACACTACACCATCATTATACACGAATGCGAGATACTGTTATTTCCTGCACTGCTATCATCCTTACATGGCTACCGTAGTTTAAGAGACGGACATGATATTATTTTATACACGAATCACTGTTAGGACATATACGAGTGATACACCGATATATTGCTACACATATAGGTTCCACTGATACACGGATATAACCATGCACGGACTACTGCATTTCATATTAGCATGATCATCATACACATTTATGTTATGTTTACATATTATGGTTACACATGCCTGTATGGTTTCTCTATTCTTGTCATATAGATCCCTGTTCATGTTACATGTATTATTATTCATGAATAGGATTGTTACCTGTTACTGATATGGATATTCCTGTTACTGGACATGAGAGCTGTTGATATGCGATATGTGGACTTCCACATCTATTGATTCTGTTATATTGTTCCCGTGATATTGTTCACGTTCTATTGTTCCCGATATATTGTTCCCGATTCCCGTTATATTGTTCTATGCTATCAACAGAGCTCTGGTCCAGTTATCATGTTACCCGTATCATGTACTGTTAATTGTTCTTGTTACATTGGATACTTGACATAACAGATCATAATGATAACTGGGGTATGGGGGAGACTTTACGGTTGATTAGATCTTATCGGGTGATGTACTGGATCCATATTGTTAGTCCCACTGCAGGGGACGGTAGTGCTACCTACCACTAGCTCCATGAGCTCCCGTTACTTGATTCGTGCTCCCCTCCTAGCGGAGGGCCCTGGTCTTAGCAGCCAGGGGTCCGTTTAAGGCCGTGATCCCGGGTATGCACGGGATACATCCACCCGATAAGAACTCTTCGACCATGGGTTTCCAATTAACATAATAAAACAGTATACACAATAGTGACGTCGGGAACACTTGTTATTTGGTTGCTCTCTCGTTTGGATAATGGTACCCGTAGGCCATGTCCGGATGGGTTCGACTGGGGTGCGGGCTTCAGTATGAACCGCCAGTGGTATGGGACACTGGAAGAGAGTAATTAAAATATCAGGTGGTACTGATCGCTACTATTGTATAAAGAACATGACTTGCCTGATACATGTTTACTACTTGTTTCTGTTCCTTGTCTGATATATGTTTCCTATTGTATAGTTGTACTTCTTATGGTACCTGCTCATTTATCTGAGATCATGTTATATGTTTAGTTGTTACTTTACCCGATACATGTACTCTTTCTGTAGTGGCATACTATTTGTGCATATGTGCATATATTCTATCTTCTGTATACCTTGCATACATCATTACTGTCTGTGCACTACATTGTATACCCGTTAGGTAGCATATGCCCACCTGCATGTTCATATTGCATATGTCCACCTGCATGTGCACTGCTATCACGTCACCACTAGACAACATAATGTATGATACAAACCGACCATAGATATGATCAGATGATAACCGGCTAGGTAGTGATGGTATTAAAGGATAACATGGTTATATATTTCTACTGCTTCCATGTCTCTATATTTCTATTGTTTATGCTATGCTTATTATATGGTATACAACATTATGTATTATATATGCTTATCATGCTTGTATTATTATAGAATATTACTTCCTCCTTCATTTTACCACTCACTAGGTCGCTTTCTGACGACCCTGGGTTTGCATGCTCAGATTGGAGACCGCGTACCGTAGTATCCGAGAGTGCCTTGGAGTCACATAGGAGAGTCCTTATCGAGCCACTTCATAGGTATCTTTGTGTTTTATTTCTGTTATCATATTTATTCCTGTTTTCATATCTATTATGATCGCTGACCTCTTTCTGCAGGTATTCTTGTACTTATTTCATGCTGGAACTCATGACTATATGGAGGTATTGTATTGTACTGAGGCTTAACGTACGCGTGAGCGTGTTTTCACCTCGCGTATGTACGTCGCCATAACGTCCCCGTATCTTTAGGAACGGGGCGTTACATAGTGGTATCAGAGCTTAGGTTCACACCTAGTGTGGGTAACCACCTAGGTCAATCCTTGGGCTCTTACCAACTGTAATACCCCGCTCCCGGAATACGTACTTAGTTGCGTGTTCAATTTTTCGATCGTATTTTTATTTACTTCCTGTATTTGACCGATTTCAGTTTTAAAAGTCATTTTCCAATATTATATATTTTCTACGATTTTCTAGAATTTTCCTGAATTTAATTAAATATTTTCAAAACCGGTGTCGACCAGTGCCGCTGATCGATTCTCGGATTTTTAATTAACAAACTGCTAGGAATTTCTAGAAGGTCCTTTAGACTTTATTTCTTAGAATCATATTTTCTATCTAAATACTTTTTCTGGGAATTTTATGAATTTATGAAAGTTCCAACGGAGTCGGTAGATAACTGATTCCGGGATTTTTAGTTTTAAAACTATAAATTATTTCTTCAAACGAATTTCACCATGAGTCTTAAAATGTTATTCTTGATTTTTAGTAAAATTTTCGGGTCGTTCCGAGATGCTTGAATTTCGGACGGTTCCGGTATTTTCCAATAATTCCAATTTTCCACATAATCCCACTCACTTTCACCTAATCCTTTTTAAATCCCACTCATTCTCTCTCTCCCCCATGGCCGGCCAAGTGGCCAAGTGAGGGACACCTCACCCTCCCCATATTTGCACAAAACCCCCTCTCAATTACACTATTTGCAACTCCTTTACAAAATCTAACACCTATATAAACAATCTCTTTACATTTCTTTTCCTTTTTCTTCATTTCACCTAAGTGTTAGCCTCACCAAGAGATCTCTCCTCCTTCTCAACCTCAACCCTAGCTCCAAGAACCACCTCAAGGACTTCATCTCCACCTCAAGCAACCACCTTGGACCTTGGATCATAGCCTCCTTCGCCACCGAAGATCACCTTGGCGCCATTCGTCGTCAACGACTCTTTCGACCGCATAAAACGTCGATTGATCACTCCTAGTGAGTATTCTTACTCACCAAGACATGTGAATTCCCTAGTATACTTGTATTCCACATCTTGTTCACTTGTGCCTTCAAAATCACACATTTGACCTTCAATTTCGACCTGCAAATTCTGTTCTGTACGCTACTTACAGACCCAGATTAGTCGACTTGACCTAGGCATTAGTCGACTAACCCTTCTAGTTGAACCTTAACCTGTTTCTGAAACACAGTTTTAGTCGACTTACCCTGATTATTAGTCGACTAACCCTTTCTGGAAATGAACCTCAACTCTCTGGAAATCACTGTTAGTCGACTACACATTCCTCCCTAGTCGACTAACCTTACTTGAACCAGAAACCCAACTCTCGGCCCTAGTCGACTTATCCTATTTATTAGTCGACTATAGACTACTAGTCGACTAACCCTTCTCACCTTAGTCGACTCCTGAAACAAACTTAACTCTCTGTATCCCAGTTCTAGTCGACTTAGCTTGACTGTTAGTCGACTTGCGTGTCTGTTAGTCGACTACCCTTTTTACCTAGTCGACTAACTTTCCCTGAAACAGAATATCAACTCTCTGGAACCCAGTTTTAGTCGACTAATCCAGACTGTTAGTCGACTTAAGACCCCTACCAGTCGACTACACCTTCCACCTAGTCGACTATTTAAGCTGTTTATTATAGTTGATTTCTTTTCTAAATTTGGATCTTACCCTGATACATGTGTATTATATATGCTTGTTCATGCTTCATAACTGATACTACTTGACCTATTACTGGATGGATGTTATCTCTTGTAACTTCATGACTTGTTATTACATATTCTCGTTTCATGACATGTTAAATAGTGAATATTACCACTTATCATGCCATCTCTTGAACCAAGCATGATGCATTCAACTTTTGTATAAAATGGACCAACTTACATTGGGTCAGGGGAAACATGCGGATATCGATATGTGTTCGTGTTTACAGTGGCATTAGGTATATTGTACAATTATATTCCGGTCTAACCTGAGGGCCTCCAGGAGACCGAGGGGAGTGCTTGCTCCCTCTTCCTGAGTACTATCATGATAAGGGCATACATAAGTCCCTCCTGAATAGCCTAGCGGCTGGCTTCCGTCACCAAGCAACGGAACAATCCTGGACCGTTATCCCGGGCATGTACGGGGTCCACTGTAAACATAGTTCGTTGATACCCCGCTGTTTCCAATAACAACCTTGTGTTACTAGGATATGGATCTATGTGCGCTAGGACGCTGGGTCACATAGCTAGATATCACAGTAAGACAAGTAATAATAATAATAGACTTTAACTATGTATCCATTGCATCCGGATTATAGTTCTTTATGCTTTCATTACTTGTTGGTTTACATTCATTATGCTGACCCATCCTTATTATTCATATCTCTTAGCCACTTGGCTATAACCTGTTCATTTTCGGGAGGTCCTGACTCCCTTGGATTTGTATGTTCAGGTTCCGAGGCTTGGATCGAAGTGGAGCCATCCACGGACGATCGAGCTTTCTTTAGTGAGCAGGCAGATTAGCTCCAGTCCCTGTGCCGGATCTCTCCTTTTGACTCACGGGATCTTCATCCTACTCGTGAGCCTTTTTTGTGTTTATATTGTATCTTTTACTTTTGGACTTGGTGGTGATAAAAGATACATGGAATGTGTAATATTTTATCATATCTTGTGATGACTTGTACTTGTACTTTTATGTTGGCATATGTATGGAAATCACGCTTTGTCGTGCACTCTGATCCTTGTTGTACTTTTATGCTTAGCGTGTATACGTGGGGGCACCTTTTGACCTGCGTATATACGTCGCAGTGACGTCTCCGTATCCGTGGGATCGGGGCGTTACAGGTTGGTATCAGAGCCTAGGCTCTCACACCTATAGTACAATCAAGCAGCAAATTCTAGCAATTTGCTATTGCCAACTACAATGTACAAAGTTATCTAGTCCTTCTTGATCCCTTCTTGATTCCTTCCCTTGTGTCCTAAACTCCTTCCATTTTTCCAATTCCAGTTATCTTATCCCAATTCGGTATGGAGAGAAGGACGGGACGAAACCATTCTGGACAAGCATCGAATGGACCCACGGGAGAGAATGTGGACATTCTGAGGGTCATTCAAACCATGATGGAGAACCAGCAGCAACAGACCGAACTTCTTCGGCAGGAGTTGGCAGCCCCTAAGGAACAGAGGCCGGGGAATATTTCAGATTTCAGACGGCTGCAACCGGCCATATTCACGGGTGAAGAGAAACCCCTGGATGCCGAGCAATGGCTGACGGATACATCAGATCTGCTGAATGCAGCCAGAGTACAAAAGGAGAACCAAGTTGAGGTCGCCAAGATTCAGTTAAAAGATATAGCTAGGACTTGGTGGCTAGCGGAGGAGGCCAGACTGGAGAAGCCTGTCACCTGGGACACGTTCTCCAAGAGTTTCTACAACAGATTCTTCCCCGCCACTGCTCAGAAGGACATGGAAGAGCAGTTCATCAGACTTCAGCAAGGGAATAGGTCCGTGGATGAGTATGCCGCGGAATTTCTCAGGCTTAGCCGCTTTGCTCCGTACATGGTAACTGATGAGGAGAAGCGGGCTAGCAGATTTCAGCAGGGCTTGCAGATGGATATTCAGGTCTTCTTAATGCCCCAGCAGCTGAAGACTTATTCAGGAGTTCTCACCATAGCTCGAGAGGTGGAGCGTGGGCTAGAGAAGAAGCAAGAGAGCCAGATGAGAAACCAGGCCATGAAGAGGCCATTTCCACCAATGGGAAGAGGAGGCCCTTACAGAGCAGCGAAGTTCAGGCGATGAGGCAACCATTCAGACCAGCTCCTTACCAGACGGCCCAGCCACTTTCTTTCTGCAGTTATTGCCAGAAGCCAGGCCACATTCGACAAAATTGCCGTAGGGCAAATGGATTATGCTTGGTGTGTGGTTCCCGAGACCATTCTATAGAGACCTGTCCACACAAGAGAATGGGGGTAGCCGGCCAAGCTTTGCCAGCACTGCAGGGACCGAATGGACAGAAGGCACTTCCAGGGCCACCGGGGCAGAGGAATCAAGGACCAATGATCAGGAGAGTTCCTCCCCCTCCTCCACAGCAAGCTGTTCGCCCAGTCCAGAGAGGAGCTAGGACTGCTGCAGGGCGTGGAAGGGTCAAGCCTACAACTTGACAGAAGTAGAAGCTGAGACTTCTGAGGAGGTGATAACAGGTAATATCAGGGTGCATTCTAAACCTGTTTTAGCCCTCTTCGATTCCGGTGCTTCACATTGTTTTATCTCAGATCATTTTGTGGCATTGCATTCTATACCTGTTAGATCTTTAGACCACAAATGGGAGATTAGTACAGGGAATGGAGTAGTCATGTCTTCTAGAGTTTGTGCTGACTGTCCAGTAGAACTTGTGATAAGACCTTGGCCATAGATATGCTCGTACTAGACACCAAGGGGTACGACGTAATCTTAGGCATGACCTGGCTCAGTCAGTACTATGCAGTTATTGATTGTAGGGAGAAGAAGATTATTTTCAGGATCCCTCGCCAACCGGAATTCCAATTCAGTGGAGAAGTGAAGTCTACTAAGAGGAAGACCCGGTTGACTACTTCGGAGGTTCAGAAGGGAGTACCGGTGTGGAATGAATTTCCAGGAGTCTTTGCTGAGATCTCAGGACTGCCACCTGAAAGGATGATTGAGTTCTCTATTGAGACTGTGCCTGGAGTGGCTCCTATATCCAAGGCTCCGTACAGGATGGCACCTGCGGAGTTAGAGATTCTGAAGAAGCAACTGCAGGAGTACTCTGACAAGGGATTGATTCGGCCAAGCGCTTCACCATGGGGAGCTCCAGTGCTATTGGCGAACAAGAAGGATGGTGGTAAGAGACTTTGTATTGATTATAGAGAATTGAACAAGGTTACCATCAAGAACAAGTATCCCTTACCAAGGATTGATGATTTGTTTGATCAGCTTCATGGAGCCCGGGTATTCTCTAAATTGGATTTGCAGTCGGGTTACCATCAGCTAAGGATGAAGTCAGAGGATATTCCGAAGACGGCATTCAGGACCCGTTATGGCCACTATGAATTTCTAGTTATGCCTTTCGGAGTCACCAATGCCCCTGCAGTTTTCATGGACTTGATGAACAGAGTGTTCTCGCCCTACTTGGATCAGTTCGTTGTCGTTTTCATAGATGATATCTTGATCTATTCAAAGGACAACAAGGAGCATGCAAAGCACTTGAGGATTGTATTGCAGACTCTCCAGCAGGAGCAGCTTCATGTGAAGAGGAGCAAGTGTGACTTTTGGTTGGACAGTATAGCCTTCCTTGGACACATAGTTTCAGCAGAAGGAATTTCAGTTGATCCTAGCAAAGTCCAAGCAGTGAAGGATTGGCCAATTCCGGAGACGGTGACTGAGATTAAGAGTTTTCTTGGACTAGCCGGATATTACAGACGCTTTGTCCAAGACTTCTCTAGGATTGCAGCCCCCGTTGACCAAGCTCACTCGGAAAGGAGAAAGGTACATATGGACAGAAGAATGTGCTATGGCATTTGAGCAGTTGAAGCAGAGACTCATTTCGGCTCCAATCTTGAGGACTCCCTCAGGTAGAGGAGGGATGGTAATATTCAGTGATGCATCCGGAAAAGGCCTGGGGTGTGTACTTATGCAACATGATCATGTTATAGCTTATGCATCCAGGCAACTGAAGCCTCATGAGCGGAACTACCCAACTCATGACTTGGAGCTAGCGGCTGTCATATTTGCTTTGAAGATTTGGAGCATTATCTTCTGGGAGATAAGGTGTTGATATATACGGATCATAAGAGTCTCAAGTATATCTTCTCACAGAAAGAGTTGAACATGACGCAGAGGCGGTGGTTGAGCTGATGGCGGACTATGATATTGACTTGCAATATCATCCAGGCAAGGTCAATACAGTACGGATGCACTGAGCAGGATGCCAGAGAATAGAATGCTTGTCCAGCTTACTCAGCAGAAGGAGTTGATTCAAGACATCATCAGATTGGACTTGATGTTGGTACAAGGAGGTGATAAGGCAGGACAGTTCATGACCATGCAGATTCAGTCAGCATTGATAGATGAGATCAAGGAAGCTCAGAAGGAAGACCCCAGATTGCAGCAATTCCGAGCTCAGGTAGAGGCTGGATTGAGGACTGATATCAGTATTCATCCGGATGGTGCCTTATACTTTGGTAGCAGGATTTGTGTTCCCCAAGGAGAAGTTCGGCAGAAGATTTTGGCAGAAGCTCACAGTTCAGTATATTCCATACACCCAGGGGGAAACAAGATGTATCAGGATATGAAGAAGCAGTTTTGGTGGAATGCTATGAAGAGGGAGATAGCCCAGTTTGTTGCCAAGTGTTTGGTTTGTCAGCAGATAAAGATTGAGCATCAGAGGTCAGCTGGACTTCTACAACCTTTACCGATACCTGAGTGGAAGTGGGAGCACATCACCATGGATTTTGTCACGGCATTGCCTCGCAGTCCTAAAGGTAATAATGCTGTGTGGGTAATCATTGATCGCCTCACCAAATCAGCTCACTTCATACCATTCAGGGTGGGTCAGTCAACAGAGGTTCTGGCGGACAAGTACATGAAGGAGATAGTTCGTCTACATGGAGTTCCAGTTAGTATTGTGTCAGACAGAGACACCAGATTCAGATCTCATTTCTGGGAAAGCCTCCAAGAGAGTCTAGGGACTCGTCTGAAATTCAGTACTTCATATCATCCTCAGACAGACGGACAATCAGAGAGGACTATCCAGATTCTTGAAGATATGTTGCGGGCCTGCATGATTGAATTCCAGGGATCATGGAAGACCATCTTCACTTGGCTGAATTTTCTTATAATAACAGCTATCAGGCAAGTATCAAGATGGCACCTTTGAAGCATTGTATGGAAGGAAGTGCAGGTCGCCGATTTGTTGGGATGAAGTCGGTGAGAGGAGACTTTTGGGGCCGGAGATCCTGATTCAGACAACAGAGAAAGTCAGGACTATCAGGGATCACCTCAGGGCAGCGCAGAGTCGGCAGAAGAGTTGGGCAGACACACTGAGAAGGCCATTGGAATTCCAGGCAGGAGATCATGTGTTTTGAAGATATCACCTACCAAGGGAGTAATCCGGTTCGGTACTCGTGGAAAGCTTAGTCCGAGATACATCGGCCCATTCGAGATCTTGGACCGAGTGGGAGAGGTGTCTTACAGGTTGGCGTTACCGCCATCTTTGGACGGAGTTCACAATGTTTCCACGTATCTCAGCTGAGGAAGTATGTGAAGGATGATAGTCATATCCTGGATCACTCCGAACTGGAACTACAACCGGATTTGTCATATCAAGAGCAGCCGATGACCATTTTGGATAGAAGTGTCAAGACATTGAAGAACAAAGCCATACCATTAGTGTTGGTATCTTGGAACAGACATGCCCCTGGAGAAGCCACATGGGAACGAGAGGATGTTGTCCGTGAGCGTTACCCTCAACTCTTCACTTCTTGATTTGGTAAAACTCCTTCCTTCTATTCCTTTCTACTGTTATCTTCCTTATCATCCTTATCTATCTGTTATCCTTCTTTGCTGTTACCTTTCACCTTATGAAATTTCGAGGACGAAATTTTTGTAAGGTGGATGGATTGTAATACCCCGCTCCCGGAATACGTACTTAGTTGCGTGTTCAATTTTTCGATCGTATTTTTCGATTTACTTCCTGTATTTGACCGATTTCAGTTTTAAAAGTCATTTTCCAATATTATATATTTTCTACGATTTTCTGGAATTTTCCTGAATTTAATTAAATATTTTCAAAACCGGTGTCAACCAGTGCCGCTGATCGATTCTCGGATTTTAATTCACAAACTGCTAGGAATTTCTAGAAGGTCCTTTAGACTTTATTTCTTAGAATCATATTTTCTATCTAAATACTTTTTCTGGGAATTTTATGAATTTATGAAAGTTCCAACGGAGTCGGTAGATAACTGATTCCGGGATTTTTAGTTTTAAAACTATAAATTATTTCTTCAAACGAATTTCACCATGAGTCTAAAATGTTATTCTTGATTTTTAGTAAAATTTTCGGGTCGTTCCGAGATGCTTGAATTTCGGACGGTTCCGGTATTTCCAATAATTCCAATTTTCCACATAATCCCACTCACTTTCACCTAATTCTTTTAAATCCCACTCATTCTCTCTCTCCCCCATGGCCGGCCAAGTGGCCAAGTGAGGGACACCTCACCCTCCCCATATTTGCACAAAACCCCCTCTCAATTACACTATTTGCAACTCCTTTACAAAATCAAACACCTATATAAACAATCTCTTTACATTTCTTTTCCTTTTTCTTCATTTCACCTAAGTGTTAGCCCTCACCAAGAGATCTCTCCTCCTTCTCAACCTCAACCCTAGCTCCAAGAACCACCTCAAGGACTTCATCTCCACCTCAAGCAACCACCTTGGACCTTGGATCATAGCCTCCTTCGCCACCGAAGATCACCTTGGCGCCATTCGTCGTCAACGACTCTTTCGACCGCATAAAACGTCGATTGATCACTCCTAGTGAGTATTCTTACTCACCAAGACATGTGAATTCCCTAGTATACTTGTATTCCACATCTTGTTCACTTGTGCCTTCAAAATCACACATTTGACCTTCAATTTCGACCTGCAAATTCTGTTCTGTACGCTACTTACAGACCCAGATTAGTCGACTTGACCTAGGCATTAGTCGACTAACCCTTCTAGTTGAACCTTAACCTGTTTCTGAAACACAGTTTTAGTCGACTTACCCTGATTATTAGTCGACTAACCCTTTCTGGAAATGAACCTCAACTCTCTGGAAATCACTGTTAGTCGACTACACATTCCTCCCTAGTCGACTAACCTTACTTGAACCAGAAACCCAACTCTCGGCCCTAGTCGACTTATCCTATTTATTAGTCGACTATAGACTACTAGTCGACTAACCCTTCTCACCTTAGTCGACTCCTGAAACAAACTTAACTCTCTGTATCCCAGTTCTAGTCGACTTAGCTTGACTGTTAGTCGACTTGCGTGTCTGTTAGTCGACTACCCTTTTTTACCTAGTCGACTAACTTTCCCTGAAACAGAATATCAACTCTCTGGAACCCAGTTTTAGTCGACTAATCCAGACTGTTAGTCGACTTAAGACCCCTACCAGTCGACTACACCTTCCACCTAGTCGACTAATTTAAGCTGTTTATTATAGTTGATTTCTTTTCTAAATTTGGATCTTACCCTGATACATGTGTATTATATTATGCTTGTTCATGCTTCAAACTGATACTACTTGACCTATTACTGGATGGATGTTATCTCTTGTAACTTCATGACTTGTTATTACATATTCTCGTTTCATGACATGTTAAATAGTGAATATCACCACTTATCATGCCATCTCTTGAACCAAGCATGATGCATTCAACTTTTGTATAAAATGGACCAACTTACATTGGTCAGGGGAAAACATGCGGATATCGATATGTGTTCGTGTTTACAGTGGCATTAGGTATATTGTACAATTATATTCCGGTCTAACCTGAGGGCCTCCAGGAGACCGAGGGGAGTGCTTGCTCCCTCTTCCTGAGTACTATCATGATAAGGGCATACATAAGTCCCTCCTGAATAGCCTAGCGGCTGGCTTCCGTCACCAAGCAACGGAACAATCCTGGACCGTTATCCGGGCATGTACGGGGTCCACTGTAAACATAGTTCGTTGATACCCCCGCTGTTTCCAATAACAACCTTGTGTTACTAGGATATGGATCTATGTGCGCTGGGACGCTGGGTCACATAGCTAGATATCACAGTAAGACAAGTAATAATAATAATAGACTTTAACTATGTATCCATTGCATCCGGATTATAGTTCTTTATGCTTTCATTACTTGTTGGTTTACATTCATTATGCTGACCCATCCTTATTATTCATATCTCTTAGCCACTTGGCTATAACCTGTTCATTTTCGGGAGGTCCTGACTCCTTGGATTTGTATGTTCAGGTTCCGAGGCTTGGATCGAAGTGGAGCCATCCACGGACGATCGAGCTTTCTTTAGTGAGCAGGCAGATTAGCTCCAGTCCCTGTGCCGGATCTCTCCTTTTGACTCACGGGATCTTCATCCTACTCGTGAGCCTTTTTTGTGTTATATTGTATCTTTTACTTTTGGACTTGGTGGTGATAAAAGATACATGGAATGTGTAATATTTTATCATATCTTGTGATGACTTGTACTTGTACTTTTATGTTGGCATATGTATGGAAATCACGCTTTGTCGTGCACTCTGATCCTTGTTGTACTTTTATGCTTAGTGTGTATACGTGGGGGCACCTTTTGACCTGCGTATATACGTCGCAGTGACGTCTCCGTATCCGTGGGATCGGGGCGTTACA